>OY735199.1:67083273-67148273 GCA_963457665.1 Thysanoteuthis rhombus | reverse complement strand
TACACGTATGAGTGCAGACAGATTTACAATGGAACAGACACGTGTATTGGTGGCCATGCAAGAAGACTAGCTCGAAGAGCCAAATTTACTTGTATACAAATACACTTGTGTTATTGTTTCACTACTACTACTACTACTACTACTACTACTACTACTACTACTAGTGTTATTATTATTATTAACAATGCTATTAACCATCAAAATAATCGCCGATTACATTTAATCGTCAGTAGAATAAGGCTATAAATTAGTTGTGAGCAATGGGTGACTGAGATTGCCAAGGGGAGCAGAAAGAATAGAAAGGAGAAGAGAAATAGAGAGTGGGAATGGAGAGAAGGGGGAGGAGAGAGAGAGAGAGTGGGATAAAAATAAGGGGAGAGAAGAGAAGAGAGAGGAAAAAATAATTAATTTAACTAGTACAAATAAAGACAGAATATTATCTTTCTTTCTCTCTCTCTCAGATTCTCTCTCTTTATCTGTCTGTCTCAGTCTATCTCTATCTCTATCCTTGTTTGATAATCTTTATTTATATCAATCTTTCATCGTCATCTATACTTGCCAGTCACTCTACCAGCGCATTTGTGCACACTTGTTTAGTCGGGTACAAGGCCAGATGCTTTAAGGGGCAAATTGAGGATCTAACTCATCAACATGTGATCTGAAGCATCTTGGCGTATCAATATAGATAGACCGTTCTCTAAGTTAGAGAATAAATTAAGTCCAGGTATTTTTCACCTACTACATGGTATTTTAGTAGAGCCAGGGTTCAGTTTACTATACAATTACAATGCAGAACTGGACCCCGAATTTATGTCATATGCCTTGTCACTAAAATTTGTAATTTTGATGACATCAGAGAATCTTTTCCTTCTGAATTCTTTTGGGATATTTTGTTTTGATGACACTTTTCTTTTTGGTAAGTTAGTTTTTTACCTGACCTCATATTCAAGTTTTTATATTGGCACTTTGCGATATTCAGTACCAGTCAAAATGAAGGAACGATTTATCAAAATGTAGCTCTTATTGAAAGTAATTGTTGCAGGATCTTGGAAATTTTAGAAACCATAGTTCTTGGTATATACTTCATGGATGGGATTTCAAAATTGCATACATTGAAGATACAAAATCATTTGTTTCATTAAAAAAAGCCGTACGACCAAGTCGGACAAGACATATTATGAATGATCCATTCATCAGTGCGGCAGGAATTTCAAAGAATATCAAAGCTGATCTCAATAAGGAGTTGAGCCGCCGTTGTGTTGCCCAACCATCCAACGAATTCTTACCGAAAGCTTGTTCTTCTGCAACAAGAGCTATTATAGATAGAAAGAATGAGAGGGCTGGATATGGATATATAGACGAACATGTTGTTTGGAAGGATGAGAATTGGTCTAAAGTTCATATCAATGATGAAAGGTTATTTTGATGCAAGACAGCATCCCTCGTCACATTGCTGAACGAGTGAAATTTTTTTGGAAGAATTAATGAAATGGCTTGTACGAAGTCCCAACTTGAATTCCATCATGAAATCATTATTCACAAATGTTCAATTTTTATTTTGTAAACTTCATAAAATTGATATTATTTACCCGTTTTTTTTTCAAATGAATGTTTTTCTTTATTATCTTTTTTCCATAACCACTTCCGATAAAAGCCTTTTTGTACATGAAGTATTTACCAAGAGCTTCGATTTCTATAAATTTCAAGATCCTGTAACCATTACTTTTGACAAGAAATACATTTAAATAAATCGGTTTCTTATTTTGACCGGTACTGCATCTCACTCAAAACTACGCCATTGAACTATCGCTATCAGTTCCCTTGACTTCTTTGAGACATAACACTTCCAAAATAAGTTTTTTAGTGGGTGGTTCTATTCATGATGTGACTATACTGTTGAATTAGCCCCTCTCCGTCTTTCCATCCATTGTGCGAAACTAACATTCCGAAGTATTTCAATTACTTATTTTTTTTACTCCATTGAATAATTGCTTCCCCGAAAAACAATTTTTTGCTTGGGTGACAATCAACGATTTACTTATACTGCTGAACTAGACATTCACTTCAAGTCTATGCTACGAAACTACCCCTTTGAAGTATTTTAGCTAAAATAAACTCCATTGGAAAATCTTTCTGTCCGAAACAACGGTGTCACAACCAAAACGGGTTGGGGAAAACACCGACACAGTTCGATCCGAGAGGTCGCTGGGTGGCACGTCAAAACGCCAGACCTAAACCTCATACGGTACAACTCCTGGCTAGACACCGATGAGCAAAACTCGTTAAGATTATCAGACTGACAACATATGCAAGTCCAAATGCGACTCGTATCTATTCTTAACAAAAGATGGAGAGAAAAGTGACATAAATTCAACAAGGGGATCGGGAATATCTTGGTCATCTCTATGATTAAATTAGCTAGTCTTATTCCTGACCCAATCAAACTTCAATATTCATTTCACCACAACGGCACATTTATCGAGTGTCTTATCTCAGAATGTCGAATACTGCTTCGAGAGGGGATGCACTTCTCCTCCCATACCCATCTGTGCATGTGTTCTTGGGATGACCTATGCGCTGAATCCTTGTCCTTCTAGTGAACTGGACGAATCTCGTCAGCACATTTTTGGGGTCCAAAAATGTGTCGTGATGATGCTGAACTGGACCCTCTCTTTCCACCAAGAAAGAAACGGTCATCAATAATTTTTGGATATATATGTATACTACAAATCAAAGACTTATTTATTATATTGGTACAGGCATCCCCCGGTTTGTTATTGCGCAGCATGCATCTCCCGATATAGAAACAATTCTTATATGATTATTCAATACAAATGAAATGACTTGACATCGAGCTCCATGGCCGGGGAAGGCGGTTAATATAATAATTTAGTAAGTATTTTTCATCATATTATAATTCACAAAATATCTGTCCGTCCCTCATCGCAAAACTCAGGAACACATACAGCTTTGGAAACCAAATTTTCTGTGCAAACTAGTGGGTCCCATAGAAGGGTTTAAGCAAGTAACTTTTAAAAAAAAATTCCCTCCCAAAAGATTTTAGTGGGTAGTACATTTTCCATTTTATATTCATGCTGAACTGGCCACGCTTATCCAAGACTTTACTATACCACTTGGTTTTTCCAGAATTTTCTCCCGGAAATAAGTTTCTAATGGAAAGCTCAATTTTAAAAAATTCAAGTAGAACACCGCGCGTTTTTTGCACTACACGATTTCGGAACGATATATACATAGTTTTGAGAGCTTCAGTGTTTTTTTAGGCGTCAATAGGTATAACAACAGGCGTGGCTCGCTGTTCGTGACTCTAGTGTTCACCCATGTGAATATTAAATCTGTTGTGACGCTTCCAATCACAGACTACATGCAAACCAGCTTATGATATCATCTTCAAGAATACTAATTACATAGAAAAACTTCTTCGAGTTGATTCTCTACCAACATATTCAACTGAAGAATTTGACAATTTCTTCCACTAACCTTAAAGTTAATTTTCCCTCCATCATTTTTTTCCTCCCTTTAAATTATCGAAGGAAGTATCCTTATATACGTGGTTGAAACGAAACCAGACCATTTTCTACCGGATAGTAACACTCCAATAGGCTATTCTATTAATATCATTCGATAATTTGTTATGTTGCATTCCATATTCGATCTTCCAACCATCCCAGCTATCTATCAAACAGACAAATGGACAAGGGCCAAATGTTTTCGCCTTTCCCTGTTTCCAATCAATACAATGATCTTTCACACTGACAAAGACTGGATCCATCTCTTTTGGTTACCTAATTCCCCTAACATTATTACAAATTAATTTATTTTGATACACACTATTCATTAATTCTATTTTTATACTCTCGTTGACATATTCCTTAATTTTTGTTAATATTTCATTATGGTCGAGCTAATAAGTTTAAAAGAAATCAGGATGTCTAATCATGGCTTCCATTAAATTGTCTAAAAATCTCGCTAAATTCTTACAAAAGAAACAGTTTTCGGGAAAAAATCAATAAATCTTTGAGTTGTTTTAGCTATTCTCAAATATTCTGATAATATTGTTCCGTAAAATATATCAGATGGAATAATACATGTTCTGAAAGGCATTCGTACAATACAGAATGGAAAAGAATATTGTTTATCAAACAATTTGTAGATAAACATTCCATTCTCAATTCTAATATTGCTTGCATTCCTTTCTGTTCACATTTTGTTTCAAGATCCTTAGGGTGTATATTACGAATTTCCGAATTCTCCATCATTAAGAGAACATAAGTCGTTAATAACACCTTAAAATGAACGAGCTCGCCACGTACTAATTCTAATTGAAGACGACATGAATATATATTCGTGTCTATGTAAATACAAATTTGCCCAGAAGACGGTAGGATCAATTCTTATATGGATGATCTGATGGAATATTTTATTTTTTATTTTTTAAAAGTAACAAGTCTAACTGTCGCTTGAAGGGTAGAACACATAAAGTGAGTCTTGCCTTTTTTTTTGTTTTACACCAAAAAGCTAGAGAGTTTGTAAACTCAATGTATTTACTATTTCTTCCAGCAAATGCCAAATCCATTTTTTTTGTTCAATTCTTTTATAAAATCTGCTTGAGGAATTTTATATAAAGAGTACTAAAACTGGAAGTTGAGATAGATTTAACCCTTTCACGTATCCAATTTTTCTTTAAAGGGCATTGAATCATTTACTACACAAAAGAAATTTAAATAAAAATAGAATTTACTTTCATCATGGAATTTTTGCTTTTTTGTATTTGATTGTATATCAAATTAAAAAAAACTTTAGAAACAGCTTTACTAAGAGGTTTAGTACTCCAAGCTTTTGAGGCTTCAATAAATCGACCACCTATTTTTTTTTATATCATATATATATGTATATAAGATCAGCCATTACGAATTTACTGCTGGACAAGACAATGCACTTCCATGACACACCATGTCTTACCGGCAAACTTTTTATGTGGTATCTCCATTTTGGATCTGTTTTTTTCTTACCATATTTACACGGGCATTAATCGTTTTACCTTTTGCGTCATTCTTCTTGCTATGTGCCCTGTCCACCTCCATTTTTGTTGCTCTATTACTTGTACAATATCTTAATATATTCGCATATATCTTAGAACATTCCTATTAGCCCCCTTTTTAAAACATTAAACTCCCTTTTATGGACATTAGTCCCACTTTTTATCAACATTAATGCCCTCTTTTTGAACTGTGGGTGCTTATAGCTAAGTCATAACATAATACACATCAATTGGGATTTAAATTATGCAATTTTCAGAACTAATTTGCAGTTTCTTTCTTATTTTTGCCTCTGCATCTTTTTTTGTCAATTCTGTAATCATACGTTGAAGGTAGCAATACCGCACAAGAGTCACTTTATTCCTTTCACAGCATGAGTTGTACAGTAATAACCTGCGCCTTTCAAAAGATTAGAATGGAGTGCCTAATCGAAATGTCATTCACATATGAGTGAAGGAAAATGCACCACAATTCAATATATATAGATTATTGACATTATTTTTGTTATTAGTTGAACTTTTGGGGTTCTCACCCCATTAGTACCTAATGGCTTCCCCCAGAGATCGGTTGGCAGCTATTGTGCTGAATTCTTCATCACTCTCTTCAAGATTCTCGCTGTTTTACTTTAGTAATAAAGTTGTCTGAATGGTTTCGATGCTACTTCATATTTACAATTCTTCCGACCTCTTTGTAAGATTTTCCAGAACTATTCTAAACGACTGATATTCATTCGTTCTGTATATGCGTGTATATAAACAATGTATTTGTTAGCAAATTAAATGTTTTAAAAAGTGTCCAAATATCACACTGTGTTCAATGCAGTTATATTATCGATGAGAGACCGATTATTGAAGACTAATACCGTGCAATAAACGAATAATATCTGATAAAATGTTCAAGAATTATTTTTCTCTCCAAATTCCCTCGTAAAACAATGCTCAGACATGCATGTGTCAAAGGCTGGTAATTGAGAAATTTTCGGTTCAATGACTGAACTTCTTACTCTAAAAATCTAGCTAATTAAGAATGAACTAAACACGCCGTATTTGAGATTTCCCTATGATGAGGAGTACTCCTCTGTTTGAATGTGTCAGTGAAAATACAAGCTAGAATAGATTTGGTTTGGGAATTCTCAGAATGACACAAAAGACAACTAAAGAGCGAATGTCACTGAAAACTGCATGAAAATCAGTTCGCAAACAGTCAAGATTCTGAGGATGTAACTATAAAAAAGTTATTGGGTCGCCCCCCCCCCCATTTGGTCACTTCTTTCGTTGCTCATTTCCCACCTTTCCACAAAATGTCTTTGAAATTCAATGTCAATAAATAGATCCACTCCAAAATTTAATTACTTCCATTGTCCACCTTTACCCAAAATTTCATCAGGATTCATGGGGAGATTGTGTGGACGGACGGAGCTGGACAAACGTGAATCCATGTACCTCTTTCAACTTCGTTGGCAGAGGTAATTAAGTTGATAAATTGAATACTCTTTGAAAGCGAACGTCTTTTCCTTGAAGGCGTTTCATAAACCTGGCACTGTAACGTTGTTGTTGTTGTTGTTGGGGGGGTCTTGATTAGGTTCATTTAAATTCTCTAGTAATTAAATTCATTAATGTTCAATTTTTTTAAAAGTAGAAGTGCAAGCATCTGTGTGTATGTTTATATGCTACAGGTCAGTGTGTATGAGTGTATTTATGTATGTATATCTATGTGGGTGATTATGATAAAATAGCAATTTGGACACCTATGCTTGTGGGGGTGCGTGTGTATATGCGCTCACATGCATGTATGTACATTCCCGCGCCAAGATGTGTGTGTAACATTTTTCACAACCCGCCAGTCAATGAGAGAAGAAACGTTAGAATGCCGAGGATACGGGGTCTCGCCCGCGCCTAATTGACCGTTACGAAGAAGGCACGTGACATATTCCCGCTCTCTCTCTCTCTCTCCGTTGTAGAAACCACTGAGTTATGAATACGAGTCAGAATTAATGCCTTTGTGTTTGTGGAGACAGCAATGTTCCGATATTTCGGTCGGTCAACAAATGATAAATAAAAGAGTTTCGAATTCTATTGCTACAAATGGTCTGTTTTTACCTGAGTCTTTTAATGCACATATGCACGTTCAGTTTACATGCACAAAACTAGTGCATACAATACACATCAGAATGTTGCAGTATCAGGGTTCTTTTTTTAAAATCTCAATAAATTGTGATCTATCTTGAACTAGTTTACATCCATACTATTATTTCTCTTGTCACGATGACGTCATGACGTTTTCATTTGTCAATTCTAAAAAAAAACCCTATCAAATCACAAGAGAAAGTCAGGAAAACAAATTTGATTAAGACTGTTTTGTTCTCTTTGTTTGTTTCTTGTTACAGAATTACAAGTTTGTAAAAAAAAAAAACCTGGCTTAAGTTTCGCTTCAGCGAACCAGAGTAATTTTTTATAGAAAATATTTATTAGTTTGTTTTTACTATAAGTTAGATGGATAGAAATATCATTTAATTCATTAAATGTCATTTTTTACAATAAATTATACAATTTGAAATATTACTAATTTTTTTAAACAATCTTTATTTCATTTGAAATGAAAGAGGGGCAACATAGTCCAGTGAAAGGGTAGGAAGAGAGAGGGGAGAAAGGGAAGTTTGTTTGATAAGAGGGTATGAAGAGAGAGGGAGAGAAAGAAAGTTAGGTAGTTTACTGAACGGGTAGTGTCATTTTTGCATCCATGTTTGTATAACATTTAAATAAAATCATGAACCAGAAAAAGATTTGAGAAAATAAGGGAGAGAACGGGAAGTTACAGGCAGAGGGTGCGAAAGAGCTGTGTCGTGTGAAAATGAATAATTGTAATCGTCAACAACTGCGTAATTTCCACGAATCCTGCTGTTATTACATTAATATGGTAAACATGGATTCTAAGAAATTGTCATCAATTTGGTGCTGTAAGTTGGATTTTTTGAGTTAACTGATGACACCAATTGGAGATACTAAAGGGACTTTTCAGTTGCAAAAACAAATTAGCGCGATTTTTTCATAATTGCAGATTTTCGGTGTAGTTCACAATCAGGAAATTCCTTTCTATCAACTATTGGCATATCGTATATCGTTGAAAAGGAAACCTACTTCCCAACGATGTACGATATGCTGAGTAAAGTTTGCAAAAGAACCATATGCCTCGGAGAGAGTCATTTTGAGCTATTCACAATCAAATGTGTGGGTAGATAACTATTGCACGGATAGGATAATTGTTCATTGAGAACTCTGAGTGGACGGATGTTTAGATATAATATGTCATTTTATTAATATTATTTTATTTTATTTATGCGTAGATCTCGTATTTCTAACACTCTCCTCAGTATTCATGCAGTTCCCAGCAGCGCTGTGATCTGTATAGCCTCGATCCTTCCTTTCATCCCTAGTTCTTAAATCACGTTTTGACGACGACAACAACAACAACAAAAATTAAATTGATGCATTTAATCCTGTTTTTCTTTCAGTAATTCTCTTTTTTTTTTCAAAAGAAAAAATGCAATCTGATTTCTGCCGATCTATCTTTCTATTTTATAAATTAATTTTTGGATGTTAACCCAATCTGCCCGTTAGGGTGGGTATTTAATCGAACAAAATAAATAAAGATTAAACTATATAATATTCTATTGTTTTGAAATTGTTAATTTTTGTTAGTTCTGCACCGTTTTCAATTTTCAGTTGGTTGGGTGAAGGTGTGAAACCTTACAATCGGAAAGGTCAGTTATTTCTAAAACTATAAGAAAAGTAAATAAATGAAACTTTTTGGGAATAAGATACATAAAACATGATTTACGTATATTGTAAGATTTGAAGAAATTTCATACAGAGATTCCATACATCATCATCATCATCATCATCATCATCGTCATCAGTCTTTTAGCGTCCGTCGTTGGACATAGACCTTCCCCAGGATTTGCCACACTTCTCTATTATGGGTGTCGCGGAGCCAGTATTTCCTGAACTTGTCTAGCTCGTCTCTCCATCTAATATTCTGCCGGCCTCGGTTGCGCATGTGGTCTCGGGGGATCCATGTCGTGACTCGTGATGTCCATCAGTTGTCTGCCATTCTTGCAACATGGCAAACCCACCGCCATTTGAGATTTTTAGTGGATTCTATGATGTTCCTGACTCTTGTCTTTTCTCGGATGTACTGTGCTGTCTTGTCTCTCCATGTGAGGCCAAGCATTATTCTTTCATGTGCACGTTGCATGGTTCTCAATTTACAGGTCTGTCTCTTGGTTAGGTTCCATGTTTCAGCTCCATAAGTGACTATTGGGAGGATGCATTGGTTATACACCCTTCTCTTTAGGATTAATGGGATCTACTTATTTATTAAGGTTGAGCTAGCTCTGCCAAAGGCTTGCCATCCTAGTGTGATTCTTTGTTTTATTTCTTCTTCTTTTGAGGGTCTCAAACATTTACAAAATGTCACCATTAGGCAATTTTATAAGTCATTTCCAAAATTGCAAGTCGATATTAAGATATACATGAGTTGGTTCGTTCTAATGTATTCATTTCATTATCGAAAAAATAAGAGAAAGAATGTTGCCTACGTAGAATTTTATGATGTTTTGAGAGAGAGAGAGAGAGAGAGAGAGAGGGAGGGGGAGATCCCTTCAAATTAACGTATTGTCTCCCACTTGGTCTTTCACTCTCTCGAGATGCAATCAAAGCACCTCCCCTTTGTTTGACTCTGGTTGAAAAAGTCAGTCGAATCTTTTGTGTCTAAGGCAGAGAAATAGCCTGTTTCAATATAAATTTTCCACTGTAAATCGATCAACAGCCCTGAAAACATTTGTGGATGATTTTCAAGAACTAATTTGCTAAAAAACAGCTTGGGGCTCTCATGAATGCCTGTGGAAAATGTCATGGGGTTATATTGAGTAGGCTGTCACATACAGAAAGACAGATAGACAGACATTTGGGGAATTATAGTAAGATATGAGCCTAGTACGGTAACCATTACACTCCGGCAAGACGCCAGCCAAACCCTTTCTCCATTACAGAACGTATAAGGTCTCATTGAACGTTTGCAAGGTTAGAAATATTAATATTTGTTAAGCAATTAGGGTAAGCAAGGGCATATTGACAGAGAACTTGAACTTGTTAACATTTGTTTGTGAGATTAGCTCGCTGTCAGTCAACGCCAGGTGTTCCGTTGAAAATTTCCTTGAACGCGGTTCCGTACATTCCTAAAATGAAAAATTTAGAGAAGCTTACATTTAACGAGGACAGCACTGAATGAATTGCTTTTCGGCGATATATCAAAAGGTTATTCTTGTTATCTCCATTGAATGTTGTTTTTGTAGGTCTATTGGAGGTTAACAGACGCTGATTAAAAATGCATTCCATGGCTGTCCAGGGACGGTCCGTCCATCATGTAAGCTTGGGCGATCGCCTAGGGCGTAAAGATCCAAGAGGCAGGTCATCGACTGAAAAAAAAAATTGAAAAAAATTGTTAGAATACATCCAAATTTCAAGTCTCGTCTGAAACCCTTGCGGGGAGAGATCTGAGCTTTTCAGAAAGACAGCCTTGGGCCAGATCTGGTCAACGGAAGTAAAGCAAATATCCACGAATATTTTCAATGTATCATCTGTCAAGTAAAACAGTATGAAAAATTCGAAATCGCATCATACATGAAAAACTCACAATGAAAAGAAATGTTTTAAACTTTTGAATGTTTAACTCTCAGTAAAGAGAGAAAATCATGTTTTATAAATGAAAGCAAAAATCCAAGAACACAAAAAGCGTCAGGGTTGCAGCTTTGATTGCCTCAGGTTTAACTTCTCGTTCATCGAAATTGGAGACAAGGGATGAAAGGTCAGACCAAATCAGAGAGAAAAATGGCGTGAATTTGCAACAGCTGGCACAGTTAAATACCACTGTGGATAGAGTTTTTCAAGCCTCTTAACATCCTCCGATTCAATGGATTGAAAAGGGAAAGTTAAGAGCACAGAAAAGCACGAATGAAAAGAATTGAAACTAAATGAAATATTTGCAGCAACAAATACGGTCTGTAGAAGACAAAAATCTTGCCATTCACAAAGAGGGGGAAGAATTTGAAACTCTTTTGATCATGTCGATATTAATAATAATAATAATAATAATAATAATAATAATAATAATAATAATAATAATAATAATAATAATAATTGTTGTATTATTATTATTATTATTATTATTAATGATGATGATGATGATACGCAAAATGGATGCTAAAATAAGGAAATTCCTCACCAACAGTGGAATACGCCACTCAAAAACCGGCATAGATCGTTACTACCTCCCCAGAAAAGAAGGTGGTAGATGTATGATCAGTTAGAACTGTCACATAAAACTGCAACCATTGGCCTACACGCTTACGTGCAGGCAATTGACGATTGGATGTTGACTCTGATGAAAAACCATGAAACAGCAAAAATGCTCCAGTTAACTAACTAAATACGATCAAGATAAACCAACAAGTCCCTACATAAGCTGCATCTAAGGTTGTGAAAATGTAAAAACTGGACACAATGAATGTCAATGTTCAAAGAACACTTGGAACAGAATACCCACTTGGCTCCCAAGATGCTGATGTAGATAATACCAAAACCCATCATTGGCTACGAAGTTCAGGGTTAAAAGCTGAAACGGACGGCTTCATCCTTTGCTGCCAAAAAAACAGAGCCTTCCTATCAGGAACTACCTAGCATATGTTATCAAAAATGGTGCTAAGCCAAATGCAGGTTCTGTGACTGCGCAGCTGAGACGATCGACCACGTCATATCCGGATGTTCTGTTCTGGCCCCCAATGAATACAGACTTAGTCACGATAGAGCGAGCCAGTAAATTCACTGGATTGCTTGTAAGTGTTCGGGTGCACCACACACTACATCCAGAACAAAAACATATCTGTAAGTTGCCACATTTTTATGATATCTATTTCCATATCTTTCAAACGCTGTCCCATTGCACGAACAAGGACAGGCCGGGTTCGTCCTGACTCTTTCATGACTTTGGTTGCAGCGGATGGAGCTATTTTTCACGGGTGTTTCACTTTCCTGTGTTAAACTGACCTTGTGTCGCACCCCCCCCGCGGTGGGTGTGCAAGTAAATACATACCCGGAAAGCCTTTTTCTGGCTTGGGGGGGGGGGCTCTAATCAAAGTGCAGTATCTGCTCCACGGCCCTACCCTAAGTGTCTGTACTGACACTTGTCATCAAAATGGGCCCGAGACTGAGTGCGCAGGCGCAATGCATTAGTCAATAAAAAGACACTGAGGCTGCGCATTAGAAACCTTTGGATTCATCCTTGATTACTCAGCTCAGTTGCGGGGAAGCAGTTCGTCCTGGGCCGGCGCTGTCCCATTTCACAAAGAGGGACAAGCCAGGTTCCTGACGCTTTTGCAACCTTGGTTGCATCGGCTGGAGTTATTTTTGGCGGGTGTTCCACTTTGCCACATTAAACTGACCTTGTTGGAGCGCGAGAAAACACATGCCAGGAAACCCAAGTATCTATGAGGTACAGAAAATTGTCCTCACAAACACCGCCCATATCCTTCGTAAAGCACCGTCCATATAAATATTTTGTCTTTCATACAAGTATGTATTGTTTTTTGTGTAGCTTCTTGTGTTGATCCCCTTTGCATATTCGTGAAAAAAATGTGCCAATGCCTACTAAGCTATAAGATTGTTGCCTGCCTCAAGTTTCTGGCTGAAACTCGGTGTGCAATGAATACTACTAGACATCAAAATAAAAATAAGAAAAAAAAAAGAAAGAATAATGATAATAATGAGATAGCTTCAAACTGATCACCCAATCGAAAGTAGAAGACCATATCTAAGTGTACAGAAAAAGAAAAGAACGTATCAGATGGTGGATTTTGCTGTTCTGGCAGATCACCAGTCGAAGTTGGAAGAAAGTGTAAAGCTGAATAAGTATTTAGACCTTGCTAGGGAACTAAGAAAATAGAGGAATATGAAGATAACAGTAATACAAATAGTGGACAGAGCCCTGGGAACAGCCCCGATTAACTTAGCAGAGAGGAAGAATCCAGGGAAGGTCAAAACCATCCAGACAACACTGCTGAAATCAGTTAAGATAGCGATGAGAGTTCTGAAGTGTTGTGAAAGTTGCTATCTCTTTCATCAGTGAAAGCTGCCAGTCACGTCAAGCATGAAACCTCAACATAATGAATTGGATATTGCAGCATCAATGATGATGAATATCTTGGAGAAAAATGGATAATAGTTAGTGTAAACTTATCAAATAATAATATAAATATTGTATTCATATACGTTTTTTTCGAAATTCTCATGTCATCCACACTATCAGGACAACTGTGACACTTTTGGTCAAAATATATCACTTTTTTCCTTTCTAGTAAAACTTGAAAGTATTAATTATTATGAGAATTTATTAATATTAGTCATGTGGGCGCTGTAAACATAATAATAATATCGGCATAAATTCATGAGGTGTGGTCATAACCGGTATGTGTTCCCTTGATGGCCCCCAGAAGAGACCAGGTTGTCATTTCGTGACTGCAGGTCACAATTACAAAGCTTGCGTTCTTTTGATAGCCTATAAGAGGGACACAGTCGTTACCAAGCGACTGTGGGCCAAAATAATAAGAAAAAAAATCTAAGAAAGAAAATAACAAATTAGTTATTTACTGTTACCTAAGAAGCAAACCATCTGTTATGGTTACAGACTACTCTCGCTCACAATTTGGAGGGAAAATCCACAGTACAGGCATCAAGTCAGCGTCTGGCTGTCCAAGCGAAACAAATTCTGAAATGAAACTGGCTATGAAAGATAGAAATGCAAGAAATCCGCAGGAACCCCGACCGAAACACAAACAAAAAATCTGCTTATTGCAGTATATATATTCATGGTAACAGACATCTTTCGGACAAAAAAAGAAACACCGAGCAACAGGAACAAAAAACTACCCGGGAAAATAAATGAGAAAATCTCCCAACAAAATAGAGATGAAAAACACATTGTACATGAACAGGTTATGGGACATATACAGGAACAGGGAAGGGCTTAGGATGTTGTTTAACAAAATTAAGTAACACAGCGATGACATTGAAATGAAATCTGGAATTGAAAGATGCATCCAGGTAGTGCATTTGGGAATGCTTATGACAGTGGAAGGAATAGACTTACCAGACAACATAATTATTAGGCCATTAACCACAAAAGACCGATATAAAACCTGGGGATTCTCGAATGTGACATTATGAAACAAGAGGAAATGAAATAGGAAATAAAAAAGAATATCTTAGTTGTATAAGAACAATATTGGAAACTAAATTAAATATCCGAAATTTGATAAAAAGTGTGAACTCATAGGTAGTAGCAGTAGTAAAATACAGAGGACCATTTCTCGGATGACAAAGGTTGAGCTCCTATCAATTGTCTGGCGAACTAGGAAACTTATGACAATGCACAAGGCCCCCACATCCCAGAGATGACACAAACTGATTGTTTGTAAAAAGAAAAGAAGGTAGCAGAAGGTTATTCAGCATAGAAGACTGAGTGTAAATGACCAAAACGAGGTATGAAATGCAGTGAAGATATAGAAAGCGCTCGAAGCAGTCCAACAACAATGAAAACGGCAGCAAAAAACGTACAAATGAAAACAAGGGAAAATGTGAAGAAAAGAGTCTTCATGGAGAATAAAAAAAAAACTGAAAATATTGCTGGCGAAACATCATGGACATCGAGAAAGTGCAAACCACGGCACTGCTGTGGACTTTGGGAATGCTCAGAAGTGGGCTTGGGACTTGAGAGGATGTAATGTCATTCAGACCTCAGTGATGACCACCACACATCAGGTGTGAACATGCAGATGTATGAATAATAATAATGATAATAAAAACTATTTGTACTTTTGCAGCTTCAATTTTTCTCTCTACTATTGATTATGGCATTATTTATGTCTATCAACACTTCAATTGAATTTCTTCTCTTTCTTTTTCTTCTTCTTCTTATCATTATTATCATTATCATTATCATTATTATTATTAAATCAGTTAAAATATACGATAGTGTTGTATAGCTGTTGCAAGAATATCAGATCGTTTTTATCCCGTTTTGTCGTCTAAAATAAAGCTTGTTGAGGATAATTAAGAATTAACGCACGTCTGAGTGGATTCCGTTGCGGAGTTTGATCTATTGATTCAGCGCTTGATTAGTTAGGCGAACCACTCTCAGTAACACATCCGATGGTCATTAGTCATGTTTGCTTCATTGTTGTAGTGACAGTAATGGCGGGAAACACCAGGCACAAGTGGAAGGGGTATGGAGCGAAAGGCGGGAAATAGCGACCACTTTGCTCAGGGAACAAAATTATTCCCACTTTTCCTGACTTCTCCAACACACATCGAAATTCATCAGATTACTGCAACCTTCCTTTCTTTTTTCCTTGATTCATTTTTAAGATTCCAGTCTTTCATTCACTCTCTTTCCTTTTGAATTTCTTTTTGCGTCATCTGTTCACTCATTCTTTCTTTCTTTCTTTCTTTCTTTTAATCTCTTCTCCTTTTCTTTCCTCTTCACCTAGTCTTTCCCATTTTCATTTTACTGTAATAACAGGCTAGTCAGCTACTCACATTCCTCCCTCCTACCGGACACACCCCACACTTCCTTATATTCATCAGTTTGTACACCCCCACCCTTGTTCACGCCAACTGACCACTTTTCAGTCTTTGATGTGAAATCAATTACAACGTGTAATTCCCAACCATTCATCACCTGTCATTTCAATCTGTGGTTTCCCCCCACCAAATACAACACCATTACTTTACACTGTCCCTCAAACATTTATTCACCATCTAGCATCGATATAAACACAATCTGTACGACCCACAAACAAATGCCCATAACCCTTCCCCTCACCTCTCTCTCTCACTCTCCCATACACACCCAAAATTAAAAATAATGTAAAAGCATATTTATGAATATTAAAAAAATGACAAAATGTCTCTTGGGCATTTTGATTAACTGAAGTTAGAAATTTGCCATTAATTTTCATATGAAACATTATTATTAACAAAATCAAAAAAAAATCTTTCTCTTCAAAGGCCTTTGCTTTCACCCAAACTAAAACCTTTTTGTGATTTAAATAAATTACACATAAAGAATTAAATTTGAATTCTAAAAAAGTATTTCTCATTGTTGTTATTTCGCTCTATAATCTTGCATCATTTTTATTGCAGTCGTAAAAGTATTGCTCTATAACTGTTATCAGTTTTTACGAGTAGTAGTAGTAGTAGTAGTAGTAGAACTACTACTACTACTACTACTACTACTACTACTACTGGGAACTGTGCCCAAAAATGGTTGGAAAAGCTGGAAATAAGAGGGAGGCTTGAGACGATGTAGACCACAGCACTACTGCGGTCTGCATGTACATTGAGGAGAGTACTGAAAATATGAGACTTACAACGAACTACAAACGAACGATGAAGCAGAGGGAATAGATAACCAGCGGGAGACCCTTAAAAAAACCTTAAAGAAAACTGCCAACTGGAGAGCATCGGATCAAGATAGAATCCACAGCTTCTGGTTTAATACATTCACAGCTGTACATGAGACATTGATATAAACTCAAAGTAAATGCCTGAAGGAAACAAATATCTCTGAATGGATGACGAAAAGAAGAACTACCCTGATCCAGAAAGACCCTAAAAAAGGACCAACCCCAAATAACTACCGACCGATATCATGCTTACCAACGATATGGGAAAGCCTGATTGTGCAGATAACCGATGAAATATTAGAAAGCCTAGAACTGGGGAACAAAAATGTTATCTGAAGGAAACCAGAGGACCGAGTGACCCTCTGTTTATTGATCAGAAGATACTAAAATAAGTGAAAGCAAGAATGAAGAACCTAGCAATGCCATGGATAGACCACAAGAAGGCATATGACATGATCCTACAATCCAATATCAAAGAATGCCCGACGATGCAAAATATCTGAACATGTCGAGAACTTTAGACTGAAGGCAATGGAAAACTAACCACAGGAGGAAATGGTGTAACGAAGGATACATATTCATTTATTTGAAGAAAAGGTGAACCATCTCATGAATATTGATGACCACAAAAATTTTGCTAAGAATAGAAAGGAATAGGAGATCCTGATACAAACAATCGGAATCTATAATCAAGATATAGGAATGAAGTTCGGCGTTGAGAAATGCGCAAGGCCGGTAATGCAAGAAGGGGAAAATATGGAACAGAAGGAATTGAATTAGCTAACGAGGAAAGGATCAAAGCACTCAACGAGAAAGAAAGCTGTAAATACTTTGGCACCTCGAAAGCAGACTCAATCAAATGGAGTGAAATGAAGAAAAAACAGGCCAAGTACATTACAAGAACAAGGGAATTGCTAGAAACTGTGTTGTAGACACTTGACCAAAGGAATAAATAAATATCAGGGCGGTTTTTATTGAACCCATGAACCTGGACCACAGTATCAGAAAACTAATGATAATGCATAACAGATTGCAGGCGGAAGACTCAATCGACAGACTGCATGGAAAGAGAAACTGACTCATTTGCATCAAGGATTGCGTTGACTCAGCAATCGGGTGATAAGAAGATAGAGAAAAGAAATTGTAATTACAGTAGATAGAGACAACGTTTTTATTTACTGAAAGACTAGAGGACTAATAAACATAAAAACAAGAATCCAGAATGTTAGAAAAACAATTGAACGGACACTTCAGAAGACAAATTCAAGGGATTGCAGTCAAATCGGCAAAGACATGGCAATGCAAAAGAAACTTAAAGACGGGAACCAAACTGCTTCTAATAGCGACCCAGAACAACGCCATAAGAACAAACTATATTAAAGCCAAATAGGCTAGAAACAAGAGAATAGCAAATCTAGATTATGTGGAGACAGGGATGAAAAAATCAACCACATGGTAAGCGAGTATTGCAAATTAGCGTAGAAGGAAAATGAGAACAGGTTCGACTGGGTAGGGAGGTTGATCCTCAAGGAACTGTGCAAACGACTGAATTGAACAAATCAATTATGCATGCACAGACCAGAATCCGTCTTTGGGAATGAGTGTTCTCTGGGACTTGAACAGATCACTCAATCCAAGCCAGAAGACGGATATTGTGGTAATGAACAAGGCAAAACAAACGTGCCATACAGTAGATTTGGTAGTGTAAATAGTTGTTGGAGCCCTGGGAACAGTCCTAAAGAATCTAGCAAAGGAGCAGTAATGAGAGAGAATCTGGAGAAGGACTGAGACTATGCAGATAACAGCCTTACTAGAGTCGGCTAGAATACTGAGGTGAGTCCTGAAGTATTGGGGAGACTTGATGTCACTCGATCTTCAGTAAAAACCACCAGTCCCTGTAGGTGTAAAAACTATAATAATAATAATAATAATAATAATAATAATAATAATAATAATAATAATAATAATAATAATGAAGACCTGAGGAGACTTTTTGTCACTCAGCCTTCAGCAATGACCACCAGGCAACTGGTGTGAAACTGTAAACCGCAGTATTACTGTGGCCTATGAGCACTAGGAGAGAAGGGCTGGAGACTTGAGGACACTTGCTGTCACCAGGCAACTAGTGTGTGAGTGCAAATAATAATGCAACAGACCCCACATCTCAGAGACGGGACAAACAGATGTGAAAAGAGAATAAGGCGACTGAAGAGTAATCATCAAAGAAGATTGCGTCGAAATGGACAAAACGGGATTGGAAAAGCATGTACAAGCATACAGTGAAGATATTATGAAAAGTGCATGAAGCCGTGCAATAAACAATTGGAAGGTAGCAAACGAGGTATTAATGAGAACTAAAAAGACTCAATGGGGAATTCAAGAGACGAAAGATCATGGACAGGGTTACGCAAAGGAGACATGAAGACACAAACAGAACCCTCCACGACAGCCCAGATAAAATACATCAATACAAACAATGCCAAAGCAAAGAGTGGCAGAACTCAGGAAGAAAACGGCAAATGCCACCCACGAGGAGAATGGGATGAGTCGATAAACTACAAAACTTGCAAACGTAGCAAACTAGCCCATTAGGAGTACGAGAGAAGGCATGACAAGGTAGCGACACTCATATACTGGAAACGAATAGGATTCGACCATCTAAAAAATGGTATTAGGTAAATAGGAGCCATAAATCACGATGGGACTTCGACATCCATATTGTCCGCCCCATCCAATCAAAAAGATCAGATCTTGTAGTACACAAGGAACTTGCCAAATTACTGACGTGGCCGTAACTGCAGATCACAGAGTGAAAAGCAGTTAGAGGAGACGGAAAACACAAAAAACACCGAAAATGGTGGTAGAGGTACGAACTACAGCGATGCTGTGACAAGTGAGGAAGATATGAGAGGAAGGCTAAAGAACCGAGGAGACTCACTGTCACTCAGATTTCAGTGATAACCACCGGGCAGCTGTAAACCACAGCACTGCTGTGGACTGCGAGAGTGTAAAGAGGAGGGCAGGAGACTCGAGGAAACTTGCTGTCACTCATTATCCAGCTGTGACTACCTGGCAACTGGTGTGAAAACTACTATTATTATTATTATTATTATTATTATTATTATTATTATTATTATTATTATTATTATTATTATTATTATTATTATAAGGTGAAAATTAGTCAAAATTATCAATAAGCAAAAGAATATTATGGAATAATAATAAAAGCAATAAAGAATACAAGCCATCAACTCTGTAGCTGTTCCAGGAGTCAAATATAGTTTCAACATCATCGGCTGGAACTTATTGGATATCCATCGTGTGGACACAAAAATGAGAAAAATACTACCAGCAAATGAATGCAGTTGTAGATAGACTTTACCAAGAAAGGAGAGGGATAACGGCTTCATTCAACTGGAATTCTTGTATGCACAAACCATAACTTGACTTCAAACTTACGTCAAAATTATCAAATGGATGATAGAACTAATGAGAAAACATTAACATTACAAAAAACTGCGCCCAATTACACGGAAAGCAATTAAATACACGAAAACCTAACCTTGTGGATAAATCCTAACCAAAGGTTGACTCATCAAGTAAAGCAGTCCAGAAAGTAAAGTACAAAGAAACAATTAAAAAACATTACATAAGCAGTGACAAGAGAAATTTCACGACCAATGCCACCTTTGCATTGAACGAGCAGGTGTAGACCAGAATATAACCCATCAGCGTTTGCGAAGCCGAAGCTGGAGGTTTCATATCGGCAACCCAAGACCAAAGCCTAAAAACACGAAACTATCAGGCTAACATACTAAGAAATGGTGCTATCCCTAAAAGTGATGATAAGTTCGAAACAATTGATTACATAGTAGCAGGATGTTCAGTCCTCGCAGCAAATGAATACAAGATGAGACATGATAGAATTGGACAATACCTACCCTGGGTTATCTACACTACTATGCCCCAGAGTTAGCTACCACCCATCGCCTCCATTACATTTGAATTGTTCTGTTCATTTGCCTGATAGATGAAGTTCGCCGAGAAGACTCGGTTGGCCTTCTGAATGGTGAAATTAACAGCATTAAATTCTGTCACGGATATAAATTGAGATCCAGCATGCATTTGTATGGTCCAGGGGATCGAGGTGCATACAGGATCAGGCCTGCTCTTAGAATCGCACATAAACCAGTAAACACAGCTCCAATGCACTGATTGTTGCCAAGTATTGGAATGAGGGAAGTCCTCTTTCCTCTTTGAGCACCATTAGTCAACTCCCAAAGATTCATATTCTTTACCCGTGCTACAGTTAATGTAAGTCTGATACTGCAGCCGCTTTGACATGGTTGACATGTCTGGTATGGGCAACAAGAAGGAGTAGGCAATGCCTGATGATATGATATTCATTCGTATCCGTGCTTGCACTTTGTTATTGGCTCGCAACCAATCGCCTAGGATCTCTAGAGCTACACTCTCAATCTATGTAAGCCACCAGGCACCACAAAAATGTCTTTACCATATATTTCTGGCCATTTCATTTGGATCTGCTTGACAGTGGCATACAAGGATTGATCAAACATTACTACTCACGTTTGCCCAGCATTTAGATATTCAATAGCCTTTCTTATTACGTCCATCGAGTGACTGATCATTGGTCGTGAGCTGTGATTGATACTTCTGTGAGGATTGACAGATATGATATACAGTTATACTGTTATAGATGGCTTGTAGTCAGCACCATATCATAAGAAACAATGTTTGCTCCACTATCTATTTGGCAGAATAATGCTGCAAGAATGTTTTTATTGATTCACGGCACTATATAATAATACTCTAGTATAACGAAATAACCAATTACTTTGGAATTTGGAAAGTTGGTAGCCATCTTAAAGGAAAAAGTGGCTGCAACGATCACCGGGGGTCGAATTTGCGATGATCCAAAATACAGTTTGGATTCCAATACATCTATTAACACTTCTTCCTAATCTGGTGCTTTCATCTCAAAATGAACAATTGTTATGATATGTTGGACTATGCCACCCACTGTATAGGATGAAACAGAGACGAACAAACAGGTATAAATTACAATAGGAGATACTTGAAGGAAATGCTGTCTATGGTTTTGAGAAATTTGTCATTAACATTCAAAGAGTTTTTCGGATTGAATGTCTTGTTGTTGGTTTTCCTTGTTAATATGACGTGTCAGCCGATCCATTCTACGGCATTCTTCAGGTGTACAATCCGAAAAGGTTGGTTTAAAATAAAATTCAGGTATATATTCGTATGGATTGATTTCTTGTATACTGCAGTACTACATACCTCTTATGTGTGGGTTACTAGTACGTACAGAAAAGGGAGCTTGATGTTCTCTTTTTCCATCGTGATCTGCATGACTGAATTCACATCGTCGGTAAAGACTGGACACCCTCAACGTATTTGTTGTACATTACATTTGTTTTACTGAAGTTCATGAGATAATCTACATGCTTTCTTCATTCACTTCGTCTAGCATTATTTGGAGATTATGAAGGTTATGAGGAAAAAGGATGATGTCATCGGTAGATCTGAATTTACTCAGTATTCACTGTCTATTCTGATTACTTTGTTTTCCAAGTCAAGATTTCGGAAGATCATCTTGAGGCAGGCTGTGAGGAGATTGGGTGAGCTTGAGTTGCCTTGTCTCATTCCTTTTTTGAGTTGAAAGCACTCAGTCTTCATGTAAGCCTGATAAAGGAACTGTTGTGTTGGTAGATATGTTGCAAGATTTTGACATATACAAGGTTTAAGACTTGTTGTATGATAGCGTCAATGACCTTGACAGCTACAGCGAGTGTCATTTTATATTCCGCTGCTTTCTCTTTTAGTTGATACACCCATTGGTGATGGTCGATGGTAGAGTAGTTTCTTCCAAAGCCTTTGTTTTCATCTAGTCTTTTGTTGTTTCAGTCAGTGACCACTTTGGTGGAAAGTTTATAGATGCAGTTGAGTAGGCTTATTGACTCATAGTTATTTGAATCTTTCGAGCTCCCCTTCTTGTATAATAGCATTATGATCGAAAAATGTCCTATATTTTGGGCTTTCACTCTGTTTTAGGCATAATTTTGATAAAATGCCTTGTTTTTTTTAGTGATGTCTGATGACTTCTAGCTTTTTTGAATACGTCAATGGTGATGTTTTTCCTTTTCCTTATTCTGTTTATTTGATGGCCTGCTTCACCTACAACCGGATAACTTCTGTGAAATCTTCGAACTGATTACTTGTTTATCCCTTCTGTTGTATTTGTATCACCTGTTTGGAGGAGTGAGGGTATCTGCTGAATTCTTGGGCTCGTTTGATAAATCGGGACTTTTCTGTTGCTTAGTCTCCATTTTGTTCGAGTTCACTGGATATTTGCGTCCGCTTTGCTTTGAAACTCTCTGGTAGAGAATGATTTCGATCACGGCTGTTGTATATCTTCTTTTATATTCCGTTTATTTTAGGTGGTTTAATCTATTAGAAAACATACATGGCAATGGATTGGCCATGTTGCAAGAATTTCAGACAATTACTGGACATCACGACTCACAACGTGGTTCTCCAAGATCAAATGTGCGAATGCAGTCGGCAAAATATGAGATAGCGTGATGAACTAGACACGAAATTATAGGTTCTGATATGCTTAGCTCAGAGAGTTCAGACGAATCTTCTACGTTCTACATCCAACGACGGACGCTAAAAGGCTGATGAAGGTTAGTTGGAGACCACAAACCATAAGCCCTTCCTTTTCAGGACCATTAAGATGTCGATTGTTGATATTATCCACTGCCCCTATTGACTCAACTCCATCGGTTGTGTCACGGTTAAGTAGTGAATGAATTTTTTTTATTTGGATAATTTTTGTTTTTTTCAAAAATATAGTTGTATGACTTCTTTAGAGTTCCTGTAATTCTCGATTTGTCAACGCCGGTGATTATGTTGGCCGGGAGAGCGCCTCTCATTTCTTTATAACTCATGATTTTTGTACCAATTACTATTAGAAGTTCAAAGTCCCCACAGAAGGGGGGCCACGTAAAGGAGGAAGTAAGAGATAAGAAGAACCATAACTGAAAACTGAAACGCAAGAATTGAACGTTTTAATGTTTGTCTAAAACATTTGTATTTATCTTCATTGTCTTATGAACTTTTTTCTTAATTCCATCTGCATGGGCTATCTTTGTTCAGTGTTATTTTAGCCACATGTTACTGCTCCACAAAAAAGATACATATGGGATCATTCAAACTGATGAAAGTATCTTCTTCAACTCTCTCCGTGATGTTACAAATATTGGCGGGAATTCTGCCCCGGGACGTAATTCAATCCTTTGCATCTTTCACATAGTACTTTCCCTCTATATAGGACTTTTATCATTATTTTAATACCCAGGTCTAATACAGAACTATTTATACAGCATCATACCGATGAGAACCCATGTAAGAATCTTGAGAATACTTTTTTTGCTATCTCTCTTTTAGCATTTGTTATTTTTTTTAATGAAAAATAGGGTCGCTTTTGCTCTGTCAATTTTAACATTTAACATGTTTATTAAAAGAAGAATCCTTTCTCGCGTCTACCGTAAAGTGATGGTGAACAGCCATTATTGGTATGGAAAGATCAATCTTTTTTGTTCGCTTATCTTCTGTGGGCCTGTCCTCGACTAGACCAGTCTTATCTAATGGCACGCCTCGTAGCAGATGTTGTTTGCTTATTTCTCATTGCTATAAGTGGTTTGCATTCAAGTCCAGGTGGAAAAGGGTTTCTGATGTTGATTTTCGGGTAGACAGTTCCACTTTGGGGCAACAGACCCCTCTTTTAGTCAATCCAATCCGAGGCAATCTTAAATATAAGTATGGATTCATACAAAATAGACATAAAAAAATCCCAACTTGGACATTTAGAAGCCGCAATGGTAGAAATAACGAGTTATTTTATTCAGAAAATTTACTCAGCAAGAATCAACAATAATGATATTAGGCGTATATAATCATTTACATAAGTTATCATGTATCTCATATTAGAGGCCAGTAATGCGTCAAAATTATTATAAGTCTAAAATGCTCGGGCTACATGAATTATAATAACGAAGAAGAATATTTAACCCACATCAAGATTCTTCATGCATGTTGGTAAATTTTAGAAGCAAAAAGCTAGTCTGTTGATTTGTGATGTAAGGGAGGCTACTTATTGTCTAAGTTGACTCCCTTGAAAATAGATATACATTTACGTGTGTGTGTGTGCGCGTATGTTTGTGCGTATGTGTGTGTGTGTGTGTGTATCTGTGTATATATATATATATATATATATATATATATATATATATATATATATATATATATATATATATAAATATATATATATATATATATATATGTAAATATATATATATATATATGTACATGTATGTATGTATATGTACATTTGTATGTACATGCATAAATTTATATATATATATATATATATATATATATATATATATATATATATATGTATATATATATATATATATATATATATACGTGTGTGTGTGTATATACATATATATGTATGTATATATACATATGCGTGTGTGCATGAGTGTATATATATATATACATATATATATATATATATTTATATATATATATATATATATATATATTTATATATATATATATATATATCTATATATATATATATATATATATATATATATATATATATATATATATATATATAATCATCAGTCACCATAGGTCCACAGCTGGACAAAAGTCTTTCCCATCGCCTTCCATTACTACTGCAATCGTGCTGATCTATGCCTTGCCTTGACGACAAATCTTTACAAGTCATCCATTAATTTTTCTTATTGCGTTTACTGCCCTATTGGCACCAACCAGTTTGCCTTTTGCACCATCTGTTGTTATTTTATCTTGTTAATTGTCCAGGCCATCTCCATTTTTGTCGCCTAATTATTTGTATAACACCCTAATCTAATATCCATGTCGATTTTTTGTCTATCTGTTAGAGTTCTAGCTTTACTCTTTCCATTATTCCCTGTGTTATTTCAAGTTGGTTCACAGTTTATTGTGTTAATTTCCAGTTGCTATTATGTATATATTGTATTTCCTGGTTTGAGCACATTAGCAATACATTTTTCAAAATGTCTCCATTTATACCAACCGCATCCTATCCAATCGTTATGCATCGTTTTATTTCGCTTTCATAGTCTTTTTCGGAGTTCATTAGCTGACTTAGGCAAATGTATTCTTCAACCTTCAGTCTTCAGGTCTTCTGGGGGACTTTTTTGTTGAAAATTACTAGTCTTTGTTTTGTTCGTATTTAGTTCTACTTTTTTTCTATTTTCCCTAATTAAATCAGTCGACATGTTTTGTAATTTTTCTGTTGCTTCTCACGTCATTGGCGAATCTCAAGTTATTTTTTCCATTCCTCCCAGCTAATTTTGTGAAAGACGTTTTCAAGGCATGCTGTAAATATTTTTGGCAATATTGTACTCCCTAGTTTCACTCCTTTTCCTATCTTTATCTTATTATTATATTTATGTAGTTTAATTATTGCAGCGGAATTTTTGTATATGTTCTGAATAACTTATATGAAATTCTCTTTAACGTCTTGTTCTTGAATTGAGTTGAATACTGCTGTATATTCTACCGAATCAAATGATTTCTCATAATCTACAAAGGCCAACCAAAGTGATTTGTTGTATTCTAATGACTTTTGGATTGGTTGATCTATTGTATGTAGGTGCCCTATTGTTGAATAGCCTGCCTCTTCATTGTCACTATTACCTATCATACATAACCTATTCCCTAAATAATCACAATAATTTCATATACAGTGATGCAAATAATGTAAATAATCAAAACTCCTATTGATTGGTCTTCATAGCCTAATCGTTACGGTGTTGTCAAACTAAGACAGTTGGAATCCGACTGCGAGCTTAATCTTTATTTTCAATATACACTGCTCACTTGAAGCTATGGGAATTACAATAAAAAGCAATAGAAAATGAAAGAAATACTATTAAAAATCAATTAAAACTGAGAGTGTTTCATCCGAAAAATTTTAATCGTACAACAAAAAACGTTCCTCAGATTTTAGATATACTTAGATTCGATTTTATGATATAAAGCATTTGCTTTTTTAAAATCTTATATCTACGAAATTACCAGCTTAAAGTTTTTGTCATGAAAAGTTAGTTGAAAAGTGTTTGACAGTATAACTAAAATAATGACAAATCATCATCCGGAAAATATAAGGGAGGTAAATATCCAGCTATTTTCTCAGAGTTATTCCCCTTGGTATACTTGCCGTCAAGTGATTAGCAAAAATTATTATTCTAAAAATAACGTCATCACTTTTCATCATTGTACATAATTTTTTGTCTTGTAAAATTGAACTTTAAGGCAAATTATTCTTTTGCTTTCGATAATTACATGAAAATCTTGTACAGTAAATGAAATAATAGATTATAACATCATGCACAGTATATGTGCGTTTTTGTCTCTTCACTTCTCCTCCCTCATTCAAGGTTCTGAATGCTATGTCCACATATATTTTCAAAGAATCTGCTCAAATAAAATTTCACTGTTAACTCATTCCCTTTGTTCAGACTATCAAACTCACGATGCATGCACATCTCGAATTAACCACAACAGATAAAAACTCATCATGGCAATTAACCAATTTAAAATTGAAACCGTGAAGATTAAATCATCATATTTTATAGTTTTGTCGTGGTACAAATTAGATGAAATAAAAAACAAATTAATTGAAATAAACAAATAAGTAAACAACGAACAAACCAGAGAACGAAAGAGAGAGAGAGAGAGAGAGAGAGAGAGAGAGAGAGAGAGAGAGAGAGAGAGAGAGAGAGAAGGGAACAAAGATTAAGAGAGATTGAATTGTTTGAAGAAAAGCTCTTGATAACTGATTTCTCGCGACCGTCTAATAGACAGACTAAATTAGTTTATATTATACAACAAAAATGGACTTTTTGTCAGTTGACAAATATTGGAAATATCCGGGTAGAAAAAGTCTATTCTATTAAGACGACGAAAGTTTGTTCGTTCGTTTGTTTGCTTGCAAATTTTATAGCTGCCCATATAATTGCATCCTGGTAGTGGTTAAAAATTTGTCCATCAGGGTAACTTGGCCCAATGATGAACATAGGATGAGTGCTGCTGACTCCTGAAGTCTCTACAGGTCAATAAACTTGTTATCTTCTATTTAAGTATTTTTTTCAATTTCTGAAAAAATCCCTAGGAGTACTAAAAGCCAAGCGTGGAAAACGGAACCTGCGGACCGAGTTCAGACTCTGAGAGAGAAAATTCAGATTTTTTTCTTCATACTTTATGTGTTCTCAATCTATTCAACCTTCATACATTTATCGTGGGATACCGAGGATCTAAATAAATCTTTCTCTCAGTACTTATGCCTGTCTGAAAGCATTTTATAAATAGAATCTGACCGTAAGCAGACTATAAAAAAACGTTTTTATTTGAGTAAAAACCCTAAGCCTACCCTTACCATAAGAACGATCCCCAACCAAACATGACAATAGAACATGAGCACTGTATCAATGGCCCGCTTTGTCCCCTGAACTATTAACACCAAAAGTGCTCACTTAAATACTGAGTTTTAACAGAGAGTCAGTTTTTAAAGGTTTTAGAAAGGGAAGTACAGGTCTGACTGACAAGGGGCTGGGTAGGCGCATGCACATACACTTTTTAATTTTATGAAATCACTATAAGATATCATTTGCTTTCCTGTATTGTTACATTTGAATTTTCTCTCTGGGCGATGCTTAGTATCCCTGCTATTATCCATGCAATATATATGTATAGTCAAAATATACTTGCTACGTATGAATTTAGTATCAGGATGTCACTTGATCTTAAGTCAAAATTTCCATCTCAATTTATCAACCAAAGGACACCATGACGCTGGGCTTGCGACCTAGTTAAGCAGACTGTTTACTACTATTTCATGAATTCGATCCTTACACTTGCGACCTTGAGTTGGACCGAGCTAAGTTTAGTAAATAGCTATATAACCCAAAAGCACCTCACCCTGGAATGATGGTTTGCAGGCTAATCTTGCAGACCATTTCTATTGCAGTAAGTTCCATTTTTATTAGATGCTCTGTAATTGTGGCCGTGTGCCAGACTAAGCTGAGCTTAATAAATGTCTTATGCGTTCGAATTTTTTCTGGGGGATGGGGGTAAATATGCTTTAGTAAATGAGGCAGGAAGATTGTGTTGTACTAATCTTCCACCTGGAGAGGACCTGCCTGATCAGAAATTGTAAAACTTTCCTCCTCAGTGTCGCTCGTGTCTCATACCGGTGGGAAAAACACAGCCATTGTCAATATAAAAGAAAAAAAGCAAAAAGAGAAAAAAAAACAATCAAAACACACGAATAGAATCAGAAAGAAAAAATAAATGAAAACAATAAAAATGAGATGTGAAGGTCGGTTCTATGCGAAAAAGTGAAAATGAAACAAAAGTAAAAATAAAAGAGAGAAAAGAAGATTCATAAAAAAGAGGTCATTTGGAATAAATGATTCCCACAAGTAGGTGACAGCTATTTTGTTGATTAAAGATATTGAAAAAATACACTGAAATATTCCCAGTAGGAATAAATAATTTCATAACACTGGCTTACCGATTTCTTCTACATTTTTACCAAGTTTTATTTACCGTTTGCTGAACATAGAATTTACTTCATTCATTTTTGTTAAAGCTCTAGAAAAGGAGCCAATTTATGGAAAACATCAACACAAATTATGTGTTCAGCCTTTTCACGTCGCCAACTTGTTATATTGGCAAACCCTTTGTTGCCTATGATTGAATCGATACCAATCAACAATAATTATACATCCAACTATTATAGCTATGACTGGATGTTATAATAACGTTATCAGCTATTTTTTTCGGTGCTGCTATATTTTTTATGTAAGCATCTGTTGTTAGCCAGAGTGACCTGCGAAGTCTTTTCCTTTTTCTGATAGCCTTTACTACCTTCTACATGTTTTTCTTTCTTTTTTTCTTTGTTTCATTTTTGTTTATCTTTTTATTAAGCTCTACTCTTTTTGCTTTAGTTTTCTTTCTCTCTTTTGGTAAGTTCTAAAATCGTCTTTAAATATTCCTCGGTGTTATTGCTTACATTTGTTTCGCGTACCATCTCTGTGGCTTCTTTAATAATGCTTGTCAGAATTTTTACTCTTGACAGGAAAGGCAAAATTAACAAAATTAGTGGAAAGATGTTGAGAATAACTGAAGAATATTATAATAACCTTTACACTTCGAAAATAGAAGTATCACCGACATTCTGATAGAGAAGAGGGACGTGATAACGAAAGAAGTTGTCTTTGTGCTACGGAATATGAAAAGTAGAAAAGTCCCAGGCGAAGATGCAAAAGAGCTGTTTTACAAAGGACTAGAGCAACTATTTACACAATGAATACAAGGAATGAAACTGACCCAAACCTTCTTTCTAGGGATAGTGATGTTGCTATACAAGTTAGGAGACAATAAAGACATCGGAAATTATCACCTTATTACATCACTAACAAACATTTACAAACTATTCTCGAAAATACTTGCACTTTAGATGAAAACCAACAGACAGGCTTCACAATAGCTATTTGTCCCTCACGACTAAAGAACGGCATCTTGTCTAGAGAAACATTCACCGACCGATCTACACAAGTGTAGCATTCAAATTAAATTGGAGCAAAGTTCTTGAGGCTTGAAATAAGACTTCATACCACTTGAAAATTAATGTGGCCACTTAATTTTGGCATCATTTTTGCCCAACCAAAACACATCGTTATTTATTCAATAAAATGCCAGTATATATATATATATATATATATGTATATATAAAACCTTTTAGCTACTGAAAGGTACACACATGCTACTGAAAATGGGACCATCTCCCGAAACATGTATAGCATATTAATAATTAATTTGTGAATTAATTATCCAACATATAAAGTATCAATATACTTTTACTCTTTTGTCTGTCTCATTTCCTATTGTTCATATACTTATATGTGTATGTGAGTGTGTGGCCTCTTTTTCTGCATTATCATTGAATTATTATCAAATAGTTACGTCAACAAGATTGGCTCAGAAATTTTACGTAGGAGCTGAACAAGTTTTAAATAAGTCGGAGGAGTCGATATGTATCGGGCATCGAGTGCAGAAACCTCATCCAAGCTGGCGTCGAGTACATGCGTATAAAATGGATCAACTTCTTGGTTGACTAGTGTCCACGTGATTTAGTTGATAAGAGTTTGATGAATGCATTCGATTAAGAAGATAATCCCAAAGAAAGGGTGTGAATATATCTGAAGGGTTAATGTGTGTGTGTATGTGGGGGTATGTGCGGAGGCGTGCGAGCGTGTGTGCGTGTGTGTATTTGTGTGTGTGTGTGTGTGTGTGAGAGAGAGAGAGAGAGAGAGAGAGAGAGAGAGAGAGAGAGAGAGCAATTTTGAAGGATGATAGAGGTTTTAGCTTGGACACCAATACTTTCTCTCACTCTCTTACCCTTGCTGCCCCACAACAACTGAGCATGTTCGCTTTCCTGAACCCGCAAGCGACACACAAAGACCCATATATTTACCCAGAATAATCTCTATTGCTATTCTTTTCATTATGTTATCACCTTTCCTTTCTTCGAACTTAAGAAAATGCTTCAGAATATATGATTAACATAATGAACAACAGATGTCAAGGATCAACTGAACCTTATCTTGGACTTCAAGTTTTTCAACAATATTAACACTAAGTGAATTCAAAACCAAGAGACAGGCCTGCAAACTGAGAAGCATGCATGAGAGAATCATGCTCAACTTCACATGGAGAGATCACAAAACAGCACAGTATATAAGGAAGAAAACGGGAGTCCGAGACATCGTAGAATCTATCAGAAAACTTAAATGGCAATGGGCAGGCCGTGTTGCAAGAACGACGGACAACCGATGGACATCACAGCTCACAACATAGATCCCCAGAGATCACATGCGGAACCGAGGCCAACAGAATACAAGATGGGGAGATGAACTAGACAAATTCAGAAAATACTGGCTCCACGACGCCCATGATAGAGAATAGTGGCGAATCCTGGGCAAAGTCTATGTCAAACGACGGACGTTAAGTGACTGATGATGATGAATTCAAAACTATAATTCCCTAATCAAAACCATCTTTTAACAGAACGGTCTCTATTCCTTTCTTCTATGTCTAGGTTCTGTAGTGTTTGGTTGATGATTATTGTTGGCCTATTACCTTACTATTCATAGTTCTTTATAGAAACTAATCTTGGTGGTTATGCATAGAGCTCAATAATTATGATTTATCTCGAATTTTTTAATCAATGAAAATGATACTTAAAGAGGACATAAATTAATACGAGATTGAAGAGTGGCTGAAAATCGTGTGATTTTTGACAAGAAACTTGTGTTTACAACAGAAATTGTAATAAGAAGATCCTGTAAATATCTAAGAGTGACACCATTCAATTTTATCGATTTCAAGCCGATTTATAAATCTCCATCTGTGCTTATATACATTAGTTCTTGAAAACTTCCTTTCATTATTCAATATATATTGAATGTGAAAATCTAGCTCTTAAAGCTCCAGGTATATATTGGAAAACAAAATTTCCATGGGAAATTGAAAAATTCCTCATTTAAGAATACTGCATCACGACGAAGTCTTGAAGAAAAGCGGAGAGAAAAATTAGAGAACGTAATCGGATTTTCGCAAGGTGACAAAGTTCATTGGCATTGTGTGGTTATCAGAGAATGAATTCTTTTCAAAATAGTAAATCATTGCAACATTGCATGTATACAATGGAAATGAATCCCAAAGTAAGAATGTTAATACGGGAAAATTTTACAGAGTGCACACTTTTAGAAATTGCTAATTTTTTCGCAGTTGAAGAAGTGATTGGCCAGGAACTGTAGTCCTCATAGAAAGGCAAAATCCAGGAATTCCGTGACTCAGTTGATTGCATACTGACAGAGTAAATGAAGAGATTTATGGTTTGACGTAACTGAACCATGAATGAAGATTTATGCGAATATATATATATATATATATATATATATATATATATATATATATATATATATATATATATATATATATATATATATATTTATATATATATATATATATAAATATAAATATATATATATATATATATATATATATATATATTTATATATGAAAGAAAAAAGAGAGAGAAAAAACAAAAATAGCGACATTTACATTGAATTTAAAATAGTCTGTGCTATTAAAGTTATATATATATATATATATATACATATATATATATATATATATATATATATATATATATATATATATATATTATACGTACGTTTGTGTGTCTATAAAGAGAGAAAAGAAGAGATAGAAAGAGGAATAGAGAGAAATACATTGAGAGCTAGATAACAAGAAGACGATAGGAGAGTGATATAAAAAAAGATTTTTTGAAATTATTTTTTTATTTCTAAAATCATTTATAGATTTTCAGACAAGATATGAGGAAAGTTTCAAAATTGAATTATTTTTCAACTCGGAAATCTTCAAGAAGAAATTAATCATGTCCTCGGTCGACCTTATAGGTTCTATAAATCAAGCCAATCTGATCAGTTATGGCCGGCTAAGTTGTTGTGAAGTCAATGACGTTAAATCTCATCATAATTACCCGGTGGAAAAAAATGGGGTTTTAAACTTGATAATGAGAAAATACATTACGACTTTTAAATTGGCAACGTTTCTTTGAAATAATGTTTGCTCATGAGGACGTTACTGAAGAGAATTTAATATTATGCCATTTCAATAGCTTCGTGTGTGCGAATCCAATTAGAGGACGTCGCCTATGCATGACTTTTTTCATCGTGTTTTAATTTTGTTTCCTTTCGTGCACTTTGGTCTAATGGCTGACTCAAGATATTCATTTTCAACATGTACTTTAATATGAATATTTCATCAGGCTGGTAGAAGAAAGGTCGTTGCATTTTGACATTAACTCGAAAAAGTATACCTTTATCTTTTCCAAGATATGCTGAGAAGAGATAAAAAAAATGTATTTTCCCATCTTGCTTTCAACCTGAGCGCCTACAGTTTTATCAATAGTTGGAAGCGTAGGGGACGGAGAGAAAAATAAGAGAAAAGCAGACACCTCGACAAAGATTACGAAAAACATAACAAAAAACATATGGACTATGAACCCTTCCCGAAGTCAGAAAATCATACTTTTTCAATATGTAGAGAACTCGTTTATCTTTAGTCAAAATTCGAAAATAAATACGAATGAGCATAAAGCTTTAGATATGAAACTTGAAAGCTAGCCCTCCATCTAATGACGTCACTCCCGTTAGCTCCTGTCAACAAATACATGAACTCAGTTAATCATCACTCACTTCAGCCCCGGTCTCTCTAAACCAGTTTTCTCTGTATCTATCCAACCGACATAGTTACCATTCTTTTACAGTGTCCATATCGTTGTGGGAATCCGTAAAGGCTTTCAGGCGACTTGACCCTAACGCTGCCAATCATTTATCTGATTTCACCCCTTTCATCGCCTTGAAACTAAAACCGAACCAGCCGCTTTTGGATAATTTAGCTTAGTAAATGATATCACTCACTATTAAAAACATATCGAATCAGGCTCCATCGATAGATAAACCAATTATTATGCCAATTATGTCACATGTTTCCCTAATTGATCATAGTCATCTCCTGTATTACATTCTAATGCATAAGAATAACCTAATAACTACTCCTTTCCCTTGTAATCCAATCTAAACAAGCCTTTTTCTATCTCGATCGATCTTGAAATTATTATATTTTTTCCTTTTAATCTGAAGCGTACGTGCTGCATTAAATGTTCTATTCGTCGATTCATTATGTGTGTTTGCTACCGCTTGTTTAAACAATTGCATCTGCTTCCATTCCAATTATGAACTCCTTTTGTTTAATCCCTTGAGTCCCTTTATTCAAAAATGGAGATTCTAACAAAGGCAACATAGCTACCGGAATGTTTACATCTGGAACTATCATGGCAGACTATCGACCTCCTCAAACTCTTCTTTGTCACGTCACGCATGTGGTGGCTACTCATTCACCTGTGGTGGACGCCATCTCCAGAACTACTGCAACTATAACATCATACGTCTACTCGGGATCATCATCATTATCATTAGTCTAACCCTCTTATTGGATTCTTAAACTTACAAATGTACAACAATCAGTAATGGCAATGGCTTGCAAGAGTAACCTGTTAACCACTAATGTACAGCAGTTATCTTTCGACTTTCTTGAGTGGACGTTTCCAGTCGATTAATGACAGGTTCTGTAAGACTTATATGAAATTCCTATGACATTGGAATCGTTAGCTGATAAGATTGATATTAATAGGAAATCTGGAATATAATACTCTCTTTTAACTCTCTTATTTCAGTGTTGCTGAGGAATATGAATAACTCGTCAAAACGCGTATTAGTATGAAATAGTGAGTATAACTTTCCAAGTTTGTCACACACACACACACACACACAAACATATATATATATATATATATATATATATATATATATATATATATATATATATATATAATCATAAGTCAACTGCTAACAAAGGCCGTTCCCAATTCCTTCTACGATGACTATAACTATATATATATATATATATATATATATATATATATGTGTGTGAATGTTTGTGGTGTAGAACGAATGCTTTTTCATCATGAGGCTACGAATTTATTGATTCACCCACCTTCGTACAAATGAATATTATTGAATTCATATTGAAATAACTGTGTATACATACCTACACATTGAGAGAGTGTGTGTGTATGAGAGAGAGAGAGAGAGAGGGAGAGAGAGATCAAAAATAGGTTATTTATAGAAATGCAAAAACAGTATTTACAAACGGTTAAATGCGTGTTGAATTGTATATCAATTTTCATATTTTCTTTCGTATTTTTATGCATTTGTAAAAGCTGGTGAGAGAACTTATTTGACAGTATATTTGGTTCGTGCAAATTTTGGTCACGATCTTTTGCGTGCAATTCGGAAAGGATAGAGCCATGAACAACAACAAAAAAAAAAACAAACTATTTTTATTCAGAAGGATATTTCATTCTCGGCGCAAATACCAAACGCACGAGCGTTTTTAATGTTTTATTGGAATTGACCCAGTTGAATGGCGTTGGAAGTTGATCACAAACAACGGAATAGAGAATATAGAAGGAAAGAAAGAGTAAGAAGAAAAGAAGATGTTGGTTTGGGAAGGGAAGATAAAGTGTGTGAAATAGAAGGATGTAAAAGAAACAGAAAGAATACAAGTGGGTAGGAGGAGAACAAAGCAAGAGAAACGTAAAGAAGGTGGGAAAGAAGGAGGAGGAGGGGTAAGAGAAACCAGGATGAAGAAATGTCACGGGAAAAGAAAGGAGACGGGAGGACTGCGACTGAAGTGAGACAATTTTCCTTCTTAGAGCTTCATTATTAAAAGCAGATATTGAAGGCTATGGCATTAAGATGAAGAGAAACAGAAAAATGTTAAAGTTAAGAAAGATGAATCTGAGAGAGAGAGAGAGAGAGAGAGAGAGAGAGATATTTTCCATTTCCGCAAATGATAAGAATGTTATTCCTTGTAAATACCAACAAATTAGGGATAGCGATTGCTTTTTTGAAAACATCCAAACGCGAAGTTAATTTTAGGGTAGGGAATTGGAGGCTTCAAAAGAGTTTATCAACATTATCTAACAGAACAGGTTTTACATCTGTTTCAAGAAATTATCGGACTATCAGTGTTAGGCTGTTTTGGTTTTATTTCCAGGCTGACTAATGGGCGGTAAACAACGAAGGTAACCTAATATAGTCAGTTGACATACATACTATGACTTTCATTTGTGACGATGCCTTGTAAAATTATCAATTTTTCGATGAGTTTTTCCTTCACCTTGATTTCAGTTGCTTTTATCACAACTTTGAGGTCGTCATTCTACGAACATAAGTAACACGGATCGAAAATAAAGAATAAACTTGTAGCGAGACACCAAGTCGCATCCATTTTCCTTGGGGAGCCTGTCCTAACGCAACTGCTAACGATTAAGCCAAGGAGATCAATGCCAGCAGATATTGAAATCTCACTGTATAGCCATTCTTTATTTCACCCAACTGCTTGATACGCCTCTCTCCGATTACATAAACTGCTATATCAGTAATAATATTATCATAGATATAATGACAACAGAATGACGTTTTAAGAGTTGCAATAAAATGCAATTGAATTAAGGATGGATATCAGAAGAAACATGAATTAATGCAACATAGCATTCAATTTGTATCCTGGATTTATCCATGTTTAATAGCATAAAATATTCCAAAGTATTTTATGATAAATTAAACTGCTCAATTACTGTCATGCAGAATTTCTTTTGAGACATAAAATAGCAGTGTTAGTAAAATGAAATCTCGTTGAGATGATATTTTGACCAAGGCAATTGATGCCACTCCGTGTAGAAGCATTTGGAATTAAGAATCAACCTTTCAGGTCTAGTTATTTTGTTCATGGTACGCTGACTCACTTCAATTAGAGACCAGCAGTCGGCATTCGGGTTGATACCGTGCTCTTTCATGAAGCCCGATTTTCAAAGAAAGAAAAAAGTTCAAAGAAGTTTTGCCTCCCGAAATAATCAATTTTCAATTTTCAGAGTAATGACCGATGCGACGGATTTGTATTTTTATTCATCCATGGATTCATCTTCTCACACATATACCATGTGCGTATCTAGCACTTGCAGTATATGTTACGTCAAAACTTCCAAATATAAATTTGCAATATTCGTGAAACATTCCTTTGAAAGTGGTTGGCTAAATTGAATTATGGGATCCACTGCATCAAAGCCGGAAAATAAACAGTTGTATTAGATTTGGAATATTACAATAACGCTTTTATATCCTGTTTGCATAATTGAATCAGTATCCATCTCGGGTCTCCATTGCTTACTGATATAATTGCACGAATGGAACACCGCAATCATAATGCCGTTGCATAAAAATGTGACCCAGAAGGATCTTAATAACTACAGACCAATAAACCTACTCAACTACTCACTTTTTTCATCAAAGTAAACATCAACTGAATCACCAAAGCACTAAATAAAAACTAACCACGAGAACAAGCTGGCTTCAAACAACACTAATCGGTCATTGACCACTGACCATCTCCAATCGGTAAATCAACTTAGAGAGAGAGAGCAACAGAATACGAAATGTCAATTGCTGTAGCATTTTGTTGACTTCAAGAAGGCCGTCTACTCAGTGGAGATCCCCAACGTTTTTGATCCCATCATTCAACAAGGCATAGACCCTGTATATGTCAGAGTATTGCAACACAACTAACGACACAGCAGTTTCTCCAATAGGTTACTTGAAGAAAAAGGGGTAAGACAAAGTTATACCAGCTCGTCCAAACTCTTCACATCGTGATCTTCCGAAACCTAGACTGGGGAAATAAAGGAATCAGGATAGATTGCGAATTCATGTGAAACCTAAGATAACACAAAGGTTTGTCTCTTTACACATGGACTCATTTAGAAACTGTATTAGGTTACAAGGATGTTTCCAATGCTATAGTGGGTTCGATGTTTGATGTTTGTTCTCATATTCATTCCATTAGTAATCCGTACAGTTTCTTCTACTTAAACCAAATATCGTCTCGTTAAAGCTCCAGTGAAAATAATAGATTTTACTAACTTAATTCGAATAACTGTCTGGCACAAAGAAGAAATATTGTATTTTTATCTGTGCAATATCAGCTTAAACCTTCATTGTTGGACACTGAATCTCCTAATGTACTCATGTTTATACTCACAGTCGTAGTAGGTAAATTTCACTGGTTTAACCCTTATTCTAGTAAAATCTTGCGGTTTTTGGTGAGTGATCCAACTTCTGGCGTTTTGTTCTATAACCATCTAGATTTTCCTCAATAAAAATTTTAGAAGATAAATACAAATAAAATCGCGTATGCTTTGATCGAATGTGTCTAACAATATTCGTTGTATAGTATACTGCAGCACCCAATGTGAATCAAACTCACTATCAATAGTCTTAAAGATTAACCTACAATCCCTCGCCCAGATACTGCCTATACTCAACATGATCTGGCACAAGGCCTTGGCAATTGAGCTCACAGTGAGCCTTGAACTCTCAAACAGTTGCAAGTGTGACTAACTTGTTTGTCTTAGCTATATCACATTTTTATTTATCCTTTCTAACCGAGACGACCCAGATAACGCAAGTAATTTTAACACGCATTGTTTTCGTACATGAGTGTCCATTTTAATTACCTACTTCCGTGGTGTTATGATAACATTACTCTGTGAAGATGTGAGGAAGAAACTATGCATTGATTAAGGTATACCCAGTAATTCTTATCGCTTTTTATACAAAGGATCTAAGCAGAAACATTATAAACTTGAAAGTTCGTAAGTCTCCCTGAGAAATATGTACTCGATCTAAATAAGAAGTGGCTAAACTGGACACTTATTCACGATCTTTTACGACCATATAACTACATAGCAATAGTAATACAATTGGTGGTTTATCTGAAATACCTTTACTCATACGAGTTTAAGAAAATAATAATTCAATCTGGCTCAAAGTTACCATACAAGAGAACTCAGTGAGGATCGAACTTACCAAAATGAACCCATCGTGTAAAAGAAGTGGATTTTTACTTAGCTTGGTCTGATACAAGACTATGATAGTTGGTCTAAAGTAGAAATTGCAAACAGGTTGCTTGCTAATCCTTGATGACCGTAGTGGGAAGGAATAAGGTTTCAACGTGTCGTTATTTTTGATATTTAACAAAATTCTATAATTCTGCTTTAACTGTAAAAAAAGGTCGACCATTCGTACAACGTTTGATAGCAAGATAATCTCGTTAGCTATCGCCAGTAATTTTGTTTCTCACTTGGGATTCCATAAATGTGACTTTGACTAAAACAATGAAAGAAAAAAAATCTATTATTAGGATCTATCTTTCTGCTTGACATAAAACATAATTTATTAAACAGAAAAATTGAAATAGCATTAAAATGCTGGTACCACTCAAAATTTCCATTAACAAACATAACTCAATAACCCACATATAGATACACTTATATTAACTAACATAGATGTTTTATTCTCAAAGCCATCTCCAGGAACCACCTAATCAACATGATTACTTTAGACAAGGGAAAGTAGGCCAAATCGAACATAATCATACAAGCCACTAATGTCATATAAAAGGGATCCTAACATAGATAGATAAATCGAAGATATCTAAGTAAGAATAAAATACTCCTATGAAGAACACACACCACCACTTCATGATAATACAAACTCTTATACAATACCCCCTGGTTTGTAAACTATAACCACCAACAGAAACACACAAGCTACAAATCAAACAGAACAAATAAAATAAAACTAAAGCGTAACTCCTTTCACCTTCAAACACCCACAAGGAACTTCCCAAACAGGAATCTAAAACAAACCGAATCATTCGCCTGAACAAGCCCAGACTGGGCAGAAGCAAAAACGTGTTTTTGTAGCGAATCTCCACTCTACTATACGTATACATATATGCGTGTGTGTAGATTATATATATATATATATATATATATATATATATATATATATATATATATATATTACGTCGTATCGGAGAAATCAACTAACAAAAAATTCGTATTTTTATCATGATCATAATCAGTTCATTTAATCAAAGCGAGGATATAAAACAATTATTTATTACAATCAATAGTTTGTAGAAATAAAACTTGCTTAACAAAAATATATAAATACGTAATTCTAATTTGCTCAAAAGTTTACAAGTCAAAATAAGGATGGAAAACATTTTTAAGGATCAAAATTTATGTAATCAGAGAGAAATCAAACGTCTTTCACAAAAAATGAGTGCATTTCGCCAATTAAGAATATCCTCGATTCGGCGTATATATATATATATATATATATATATATATATATATATATATATATATATATATGTGTGTATATATATGTGTGTGTGTGTGTGTGTGTGTGTTTATTAAAAAAAAATGCACTTTTCATTTCATTTAATAATGTGCATGAAATATTAAGCAAAGAAAGGTGAAAAATTAAAACTTTTTCAACTGCTAAAATAAAATCCCCAGGACGGCTATGCCGCTGCAAAATTTAGATGAGTACAATTCTGTTTTTTAAATTCCAACGTTTGTGGACTTTAAATAAGTTAAAAACTTTATATATAAGGGAGAGGTATGCTCCAATGCTGCTTCACCGAACCCATCAGGTAGGAGAGAGAGAGAGAGAGAGGGAGAGCGAGAGAGCGAGCGAGAGAGAGAGAGAGCGAGAGAGAGAGCGAGAGAGCGAGCGAGAGAGAGAGAGAGAGAAAGAGAGAGAGAGAGAGAGAAAGTGATCTTTACCAATGGAATCAACATCCAAATTTTTCGAAAAATGAGGGAGAATTATGTTGAAAAATGATGTTTTTTTTTTCAGCGCTGCAAACATCCATTCCTAACTTACAAGAACAAATTCGATGGGTGTCAAGAGCCGGTGGAGCTCTTAGGCCACTGACCCACATCAGTAGTGGACAATCCACTAGACCCCCTACAATACGTCATGGGACAGCGTGGCAGGGCATGGCCCATCACTCTCCATGATTTGCACACTAAAAATCATATTGGCCGTTCCTGCTGGGACCTCGGTACCAAAAGACTCAGCCACATCACTTACTTTGGGTGGGGAGATGTGCTCCGGGGGCGACTACCCAAACACTACACCAAGAGCGTGTCAGTTCCCGCTGGGTCATCGGCCCCAAAAGACTCAGCCACATCACTTACTTTGGGTGGGGAGATGTGCTCCGAGGGTGACTACCCAAACACTACACCAAGAGCGTGTCAGTTCCCGCTGGGTCATCGGCCCCAAAAGACTCAGCCACATCACTTACTTTGGGTGGGGGTGATGTGCTCCAAAAGCGACTACCCAAATCCTTCACCAAGGGAACACTTGTTCCTACTGAGTCACCGTTCCAACAGCGACAATTTAAACAGAACTCTAAGACTGTCAACAAGACGACAAATTTATACATAGGCACATACAACGTCAGAACACTGTCAACTGACATGCACCTAACCGATCTAGAAGGTGAAATAAAAAATGTCAAATGGGACATCCTAGGCATTAGCGAGGTAAGAAGACCCAAAGAAGAACTAATCGAACTGAAGAGCCGTCATCTTCTTTTCAGCTACGGAAAAGAGAAAGTAAAACAAGGTGGAATAGGCTCTCTCATCAACAAGTACCTCAAAGACAATGTAACCGGCTTCAAAGCCGTCTCTGACCGAGTAGCTAGCGTCACAATACAACTTTCAAAACGATACAAACTCAATATAATCCATGTCTACGCTCCCACTTCGCAATCAACCCAACAGGAAATAGACAACTTCTACGATGACTTGAACTCCCTACTTCAAGACACCAGAAAACACTCCAATGTTATCATCGGAGACTTCAATGCACAGGTAGGACAAGGAAATGAAGATTGCGTCGGCAAATTCAGATACAAAGTACGGAATGAGAGAGGAGGAGATCGTGTAAACTTTGCAACGGCTAATGGATTCAAAATCATGAACACCTTCTTCAAGAAGGGACCCAATAGGAAATGGACTTGGAAGAGCCCCAATCACGAAACAAAGAACGAAATAGATTACATCTTAATGGACACAAACGATATCGTCAAGGACATCCAAGTCCTAAACCAAGTCAATGTAGGCAGCAACCTCAGAATGGTACGATGTAAAATACAAGTAAACACCAACAAAGAACGCAGAAAAATGTACCACACAAGACAGCAGCCTCTAAACATACCAAAAGAGCACGCCTGATCTTTCAAGCTCGAACTGGAAAACAGATACAGAATTCTTACCGGACAAGACGAAACCAACATCAACGAACTAAGTAACAAAATCACAGTATCAATAATTGAAGTCGCCACTATATTCAAACCAATGAGCACACGACCCATTAGTAAAATCTCAAGAGAGAAAATTGAAGAGACCGAACAATACATTAATCAAGAAAAAACGAAGGGAGGACAGAAGAAAATACACGATGGCTATCATCGAATTGATTCTTGAAAGAGCTTGGGGCTTCAAAGCTATGAATAAAGGCCTCAACTCAGGACGAAAGCAAATAACTAGCATACTCGAGGAAAATGGAAACCTAACAACAGACAGAGACAGGATTTTCGAACGTGCCAAAGAAATTTACAAAAAACTTTATTCGTCCAAATATGGACTACAAAAAAAAATGAGCAGGATACGCAAGACGTGAGCAATAAACTCGAGGACTTCCCAAAAGTAACCCCGTGGGAGGTGAAAGAAGCCATTAAACAGATGAAGAAAGGAACTGCCCCTGGACCAGACAACATCATCATCGACCTACTCCGAAAAGCGGGTAAAATCATCACGAGGAAACTGGCTGTCCTCTTTAACTTGTATCTAAAACACAGTAAAGTCCCAGACATTTGGAACACTGCTATCATAATGCTTTTATATAAAAAAAGGAAACCCGAAAGGCCTCAACAATTACAGGCCTATAAGCCTACTCAACTGTGTGTACAAACTTTTCACAAAGATCATCACCAACTGAATCACAAAAACAAACGATGAAAACTAGCCACGAGAACAAGCCGGCTTTAGAAGAAGCTACTCGACCATGGACCACCTGCATTCGATAAATCAGCTGAGTGAAAAGGAAGCAGAATATAAACTACCACTCGCCGTAGCATTTGTCGACTTCAAAAAAGCGTTCGACTCAGTAGAAATCCCTAAGGTCATGGAGGCCACCACTCAGATTTGCAGACGACATCGCCCTTTTCGCAGAGAACCCACACGACCTCCAACTAATGATAGATGAACTAAATGGAAAGAGCCAGAAAGTCGGCCTACACATGAACTTCAGCTAGACGAAGATCATATGCAACAACCACATCGGAGATAAAAACACCAAGATCAAAATCGAGGACAGAAAATTTAAGAAAGTAGATCACTACGTCTACCTAGGACAATGAATCTGCATGAGGCCCTCAAACGTGAACATGAAAGAATTATGCTGGGCTTCACTTGGAGAGACCAGTACATCCGAGAAAAGACAAGAGTCAGGGACATCATAGAATCCATTAAAAATCTCAAATGGCAGTGGGCTAGCCATGTTGCAAGAATAGCAGACAACCGATGGACATCACAACTCACCACATGGATCCCCCGAGATGACATGCGTAATTGAGGCTGGATGAATATTAGATGGAGAGATGAGCTAGACAAATTCAGGGAGTACTGGCTCCGCGACACCCATGATAAAGAAGTGTGGCGAATCCTAGGGAAAGTCTATGTCCAGCGACGGACGTTGAAAGACTGATGATGATGATGATGATGTATAAATGGTAAGCATATGTATGTAAAAAAAATACTTTTATTGCTTTTAAGAAATCAGTGGAATCAACCATAACTTGCGTTTAGAAATTAGGTAAATACAATCGGCGAACAGAGTTCAAAACCCGACAGGGAAAATCTTAATCGTTTTCCTTTAATTTCTTGTCTTTTAATCTATTTGACCTTCAAAGCTTCCGAAAAAATTGTCAGTATTCAAAAAGGAAATATAAAAAGATTTTATAAGAGGGGCCTATTTACTAAGTAGCTCCTGCGCTCAATGTAGCCTTTTTTTCTATTAGTCATAAAAAACCCGGAAGTTAATTTCTCTTTTTCTCGGCGTTTATGCCAGTTTGGAAGTATTTTCTCAAGGAATCTAACCCTAACCTGAAAATAAAATACGTTTTTTATTAGAGGAAGAAGCCCAACCCTACCAGTAACCCTAATCCCAACAATATAACCCTCAACAATAAAACATTGGCATAATTTCAATACGAAGGTTTCGCTTTTACATGTGATCTACAAACGCCAAAAGTGTGCACATGAATTCTTAGTTTTGCAAAAAAGCAATCTTTAAAATTTTTGGAGGGTTATACAGACCTGACTAACTTCGTGCACTGACCAGCGTGGGTCTTTTCTATTCAGGTTCTAGCAATAATTTTCAACTAATTCAGATAGAATTGCTGTGTTTGAAAATTTGATATCGGAAGGCCATACTGTAGAGGGAAAGTTTTCTGTTCAGTATTATAGTTACATCGTAAATTTCACGCTGAACCAAAATTATTTTCCTAATGAGTTACAGAGTTGTGATTCATTGGAAGGACAAAAAATCTTTTTTTTAAGTATATTTTTTTACGTTCTTTGCTTTTACTTGTAACAGAAATCATAAGCTAAACGTCAACTAAAAAATATGAAGGTAAATAGTAGCAACGAATAAATAATAAAGGTATTGGGCTATTTGGTTATATAAACGAACTGCGTGAATGCTGTTAGAGAGACAAGGAATTTGGATCCTCGTGGGTTGATTGTAGCGCGCATGCAGCCCTGTAGAAGAGGAAGGAAGGATGCTATACGAAGAGAATGGAATGCGCGCCAAGTATGAAGTGGAATGAACACATACAAATATTCTGGCCAGGGAAAAGACATACGTTTAATTGAAGAATGAAAAATGAAGTTGAGGTACATGTTAGGATAAACTAAATACGATCGATTGTGAGAAGTAATGTTAAGAGAAAAGAAAGAGAAGAGATGGCGAAAGGTGGGAGCTTTCTTGTCTTGAAAGAAATGGCGTCGGTCTCGAAGCGGAATTTGTCTGAACTGCTTGGATTCCGTATGGTTGGACCGCTCCAAGATGATACGTGGAAACCGGGTTCAGTGTGAGAGCCTTACTGCCAAGTATGTGAGTTAACTTGGGGGCTATTCTCTGACGGTGATAGACTCTCGACGAACATACCATGAAAGACAAAGAACATGGAATTTTATCCTTGCATGCTTCCCGAAGTAAGGATGGTTAGGAAAGATTATCGTGACTATCGGATAGTAAAAAAGACTTTGCCATTTCGTTCACGAGGGTGAAAGATGATACGTGTATGGAGCACGTGGTGAAGACGCGGTGGCCTAGTTGCGTAGTTGTGAGTATATGTGAGGCTCGATATCGGTGAAGTTAAATGGGCAAAGTTAGTACAGAGATATGTCACGGAAGAAGAATGGTTAAGATCGGGGCCGGATGCATGACTAGCTAAGGGTCCTGGTGCCAATGAGCAATGGACCGTATGCGTCCAGGGGTTTTGTAGGGGTTGTCCGAAGAAGTGACGTTTTTGATAACTAGCTAAAAGAAGAGTTTCGTATCTAATTCCCAACTAAAAGAATAGGGGACGCTATGATAGGAGACAGCCAATATATAAGGACACACATACACACACACACACATATATATATTGAATATATGTTGAATATATATATATATATGTGTGTGTGTTTTCGTGCGCATGTGTACTTTTATCTCAATGCACACATACACATATATATATATATGTATATATATATATATATATATATATAACGTATGCAAATAAATACGTCCTTGACCTTATGATAAAAATCATCGATTTTTGAACAACAAATATTTATTTTGCAACATAGTTTCGTTCCTTGTCAATGTGCTTGACCTAACGCTTCTAAATGTTAATTTGAATGAGTGTAATTGGAGAGGTGTATTCATATCTACGCACATATTTCAGTTGTACAGCTGCTAAAGATTGCAGGTTAAGATCAATGAATATTCGAATGATAAAGAGCGAAAATTTCCTTTTTGCATCTGGTATCTGACCCAAATTGGCAAAAGCGACGAGAGAGACAGAAGGAGAGAATGGCGTATGCATTGAGAGGACGATAACGCATGCAAACGTAAACATACTTTTATAAGAAAACCGAACTCAGGCGAACACCCAGGCCAATTAGGCTGGTTGAAATAATCAATGTAGGTTGTGAACTTTTGCCAATCTGCTTGCGTTACTAGAGGAAGAGAGATAGTTGTTCAACACTTTATCTCAAGCACATTCTTGCTCTATTTCACTGTGGCATTTTGTCGATATTATCGTGTAGGTCGATATCGTTAGCAACCGTGGATAAGAATTGAAAGTATGGTGACATTGAGCCGATCCTAGATTAATCAAAACTGGACATTAAATAAGAGAGGAATGAAAAGAGCAGAAACAGGTCTGGTTAATCACTAAATAGAAACCGTCACGTGGCCAACATCTTTTGATAGCTGGCTGTGTTGGGAATGATCAATTGAAACATGGTTAAGAAGGTGATGAATGAATAAGTCACTTCTCTCACCTTTTGTTGGATGGTAATCAGTAAAAAGTGTGAATTCTCATACAATAAACGCGAGCATTACTGGAAACAAACTCAGGGACCAATTCAGCGTTAACTTACATTGTAAATTGAACTATTCACAAAAATAGAGAAAGGGGTACTTTTTATAGGGTGATAAGTAATAAATATTTTGTTAGGTAATAAGTGCGTGTGAGGTACAAGGTCAGCAATTTGAAAGTGATATTGTTCGTCGAAAATATGTGTTTACATGCCTATGAGAAAATTGCCCTGTTGTTTGGGTTTCCAATCCTTTTCCAATGAGATGAAGGGAACTAAGGGTCTAGTGCAGCAGACCTCTTCCCCAAGATAGTTATCCAGTGAAGGATCGATTTAAAGATTGGTACTAACAAGGGTATAAGAGAACAGAAAAAAATGTATGAACTTATGTATGTGTGTGTATGTTATGAGTGACACATAGATATATGTTGAAGCATGTATATGTGTGTGTGTGTAGATCAACTCACGGATTTAGAAAAAAGTAAGAGATAAGAATAATACGAATTTAGAAAGAGATAAGATCAGATTTTAATGTAGCCAGTTGGGGTGGACAGCAGTTAGCCTCTAGCTCCTTGGGGCCAGCAGGAGTGTTTGCGCCTCTCAGAAAAAGAGCTAACTTTAAACGAACTTTGCACATTGTATGTGTAAAATGCAAAAAGGAAAATGAAGCATTTTAGATGCAGGAACCTTCCATCTATTTACACCATCAAGAGGAGACATGACAAAATAAAACATGGATTATTTTCGTAATCAAACTCTTCTTTTTTGCATGGAACCGGTTACATCTCTCCTCAGATGCAGCATTTTCCTTTTCACAGTTTCCCAGCGACCGGATCTGGACACAACAGATTTTACAGATGATTGCATCGACGGTATCGGTACGAGTATAAAATGCACAAAACAAAAAACCACGCAGTTGACATTAGGGAAGATGGCGGCTGGTCCTTATGTGGAAGGATTCAGGCGAGAAGTCCTCTGCCATTGTCCCCACTGTTACCAAACATCAAGTCCCATTCCATACGCACAAGACATACATTCAGAGCCAGCGAACCAGACAATATTGAAAACTGAAGAAATCGATGTTGATGTTGACTGTGATGATGTTGACAGTTTGGTTAACGGTTTCTAATTAATGAAGTGCGGCCAAGATAAGCAGCCTATTTCATGACAATACGAGCGAGCTTCCAGAAATATAATGACGAAGATGAGGTCTGAATAATTAAAGATGTGTACAAAGATGTGGAAAATTGAATAGATTGATCAATCAGATCTTTCAAGTTACCCAAAGTTTCCTGGGTCCCGCTGGACATCTGGCGTCTCTTTAGACATCAACTTTTGCTTTTTTTATTGATCGTTTCACCTTTAATCGGAGAATATTCGGTAGATGATCTTTGAGAAGAGCATTGATATTCGGTTTTGAATTAATGAGTTTTATCTCAATTCATCACACTCTTCTGTGTCCATTTTGTTCCTTTGCTTTGTTAGGAATGAATTTCGTTGGCTAGAACCAGCTTCAACCATTGAAAGGAAATCGTGAATACCAGTGAAAAGGGCTTCACCCCTACACAAAGTTTTTGACGTTAGTTGATAATATTCACATTATTCCAGAAGTTACTGAGCGTTGTGTACTTGAACAATGATTAAGCTTCAAGATCCACCGACAGTTCAACAAGTTCATCTTGCAGGTTAGATTAATTTTCTAGTTCTGAATGAAATAGCACAACGACCCAGGCAGGTATATGCAATTTTTAATTTGTTTTTCATTTTCCAGTTGCCGTAATATGGAAAAGTATTGAAAATATCTTCTTAGCAAAGACATTGAAGCCTAACAGGATTGTTCAGACTTGAATAGTTGTTACATCTTCACTTTATAAACGAGTCTATGCATCGTTACATTTTGTACGTAGGTCTGCCAAATAGAAAAAGATGGTTCTTATTCTTTTTTTCAAATTATCACATAGAGCAGAATACATAATTGTAAACTCAACAATCGAGTAGTTCAATTCGACGAGCTTTTGCAAATCAACACCTCTTGGCAGCCATCTTATTTCAGTGTGTAAGAGTAATTGGATTACCATTTCATCATATTTTTTTCACACAGTTTCTTAAACACTTGCAAATTAAGTGAAGATGCTTCAATTTTATTTATCGGTCTGATTCACACCTGTAGAGTATTATGCAATTAGTTCCCGAGTTTTTTTTTACCACAAGATAGTGGCTATGCATAGTGAATAGTGCACACGTCGGGAACCCTTTCCTTAAGGAAGATAGCAAATCCCCTGTAACAGCAAACCACTGAAGGTGTACCATCTGTGGTCGTCGTGGTTATATTGCTTTGTGGAATTTTGTCCATGTTTAAATATTCTTCAAGCATTCAAAAACCATCCTCTTTTGCGTTGCATTTAAGATGCTTTGAGAACAAAAATTCATGGACAATTTAGTTTTGGGTGTGACTAAAATAAACTCACATAAGCCATGAGAATGCTTGTACTACCATAAGTTGATTCATCAAGTACGATGGAAAACTTACAATGTCTAAGCTCATTTTCCCCACATCTTCAGCCATCTCATCAATATGTTTTAGCACCATTATCGAACTAACAGTCAAGGATTTTTAAAAAAGGATCAAACTCTTTTTCCATTACAGTTTCAATCATTGCTTTAATTGACAGTGTAGAGACTCATTATTTTTAGTAAAAATTAATACGAATATAAATAAACATTATGAACATTCCTCTTGCCCATGCCCATAAAAGCCCTGAACTCACGCTTATGAATGTTAATTAGCACCGGCTCCCAGTCAATTAACTTCTCTCTCTCTCTCTCTCTCTCTATCTATCTATCTCTTCTCTTTTTCTCTGATATTGATCATTCGCCCGTCCCACTAGTGGGCTCGAACTTGACCGTTTTTCACCGTGACCAATCACTGATCAAAACTTTGATGCATTTATTTTGCAGATGTTGAAATCTCTCTTTTATGCTCAGCTACTAAACCGTGTGTCTTCTCTAGATTAAATGCGCATTCACATCTCCGTTGCATATGAATGGGATGGCAATGCATTTACTACATAAGTCAAGATTATCTTCAATCTTCTGATTCTCCTTATTTCAGGAAGCAAGTGTATTCTGTAAATTAGATAATCCTTCCGTTATAAGTTTTTCCAGCATAGAGTGTGCCCCAAGTTCGCCACAAACTCGGTCGTATAGCATAACAGTCAATATCTCGCTTCCAATTACTTTGGTCTTTCAAGCAACCAGTCCTTAGGGAAACAACCTTCTTCAGTACTTACCTCCACACCTGTAATCAGGAGTCTAGATTAACACAGATCCTTTCCTCTCCAGTTGAACATCTAACTATTCCTGCAATAAACAATTCATTCTCTGCCATCAGGGAAATAACTATTCTCCTTACAAAAAATAGTTTATTTATTTTTCTCATGACCGGCCTTCTATCATGGCCGATCCTTTCTTGATGTTTGTTCCCTTTTCAGCTTTGAATGTAATATTTATACATGTCTTATTCTGTCCTACTCATTAAGGCACTTTATTTGTAAGTCTGAATATTTGTATTTGTCTTTCTTTCGATCACAAATTCTGTTTAATTTCCATGTCCATATTCAAACCTGGCGTGGAGGATTATCCCTTCTAAAACAGGAACAAACATGGCTATCAGACGTTCACATCTCAACAAGATGACTACTTCCGTCTTCCTCAACTCTTCTTATTAAGTAGGCATGTGGAGGTTAACACAGACACGTGGAGCCAATCCTATGCACATAATGTTATTTAAGACATATGTCTGATCAATACACCGAGAAAGTTATTAGAAAGCAAGAGCTAACAAAGAAAGGCGATCTTAGGATGAGGAAAAATCATTCGGTTAATTTTTCTATTTTCTTTATACCAACCCGTAAGAATAGATCACTCAGTCCGTCTGAAGGTTTGTAAAGGGTAATTAGTAATGATATAATTAATTCATTATGACTCATGTAAAATTAATGTATCCAATATGTTTATAAATTGTGTATTAATTTGATATAAAAATAAATTGATAAAGGATGTGATTTCCTGTAAGTTAATTGGGGGTAGGATTTTTGCTGTCTCTATTACGATATTGAAGAGTGCATTATAGAGCCGAGAAGAATTGAAGTAGGTTGCTTGATTGCATACTTGTTAAAAAATCTCATTGAAAAACCTTTAGTGTATTCTTGAATCGTGGACAAATCCTCTTCTGTAGTAGCCAAATGATTACTATATATATATATATATATATATATATATATATATATATGGTGGATTGTGGATTCGCTACACAAACTAGCTCATGTTTCTGCTCTCTTTGGGCCTCATCAGGCGAATTATTATTACATTATGTTATACTGCTAGCCTGATTTGTACTACACACACACACACACACACACACACACACACACATATATATATATATATATATATAACAACAGGAGGCCTGCTATAGCACAATGGTTAACAAGAGCGTAGAACTGATCAATTCTCAAGGATTGTAAATTTGGGCATTGTAATTAACAATGGTGTCTGTTGTAGAGCGGTGGTTAACAAACTTCTCTTGCTCGTGTTTCCGTCCAGAAGTGATTCCCTACCTTCAATATAGGAAGCTGAAATCATTCTTTCAAACCATGAAATTGTATTTCCTGATGTGGACTTCTAATATTCCTTGAGTGATCACTGATGAAATGAAAGACTGACCCTCCTCTCTGTGACCGTTAACCATGACATTAAATACTGTGAATAGATAGAATACTCCGAGATAACACTGGGATTATTTAGGAAACTAATTAGAATTGAAATCTAAACTTCTTGACAGTGTAAGGCATGTGTCGTTCTCTCCTCCCTCTCCTCCTCCTTCTCCTTAGCAGGGGTCCTTTTAAGTCCACTGTTGAAGAAAGGCATTGCCCATCCATTTCATGGGGACTTTACAGTCACATGGGCACCAATCAGTGAGCCTTTTGCTCCACATGCTGTAATCCCTTTAATCAAGTGTTCTGCCCATTTCCATTTTTGTTGCTTTATCATTTGTTTAACGCCCTTCATTTAGTCTTTCACCTGATCAATGTTGATCTATCTTAGATCTCGTAAAGTTATTCCTAGCATTGCTCTTTCCATGGCTCTTTTAAGTTGGTTTTCAGTTCATTTAGTTTATTTCCGGCTGGTCTTATATATTTATTGTATATTTTACGCTTTAAACACCTTCAAGTGCTCTTTAACACGTCTATTGTCTTTATTTATACCAAATGATCTCCAGCCAATCGGTATACTTTGCTTTTTTTTTCATTGTCTTTTTTTACCTCTATAATCCGTACTAGGTAGATATTCGTCAACCCCTCCAGATCTTCGCTCTTTATTCTCATGGTCTTTGGGGGGACTTTATCGGTTAACGTTACTTTTGTCTTTATTCTGTTCATCTTTGAGCTTACTTTTTTTTACTCTCCTTATTCAGATCAGTTAACATGTTTTGTAATTCTTCTGATGCTTCTGACATCATAGAAACGTCATCGGCGAATCTCAAGTGGTTTAAATATTCTCTGTCTCCAAATTGGTTTTCCCAAAGATGCTTTCAAGGCTCATTGCAAGTAGCATTGGTGGTGAGTTGTTTAGTGGATGTGTGATAACAGTCGAATGATAGAATCAAGTGGTGGAAGGTAGTCGAATGGTTGCTTCAAGTATATATAGAAGCCCAATGAGTTCTTAAAGTGTATATGGGAGCCCAGTATGCAATAGTAAATAAATAAATGATAGCAGTTTTGGAACAAGACAGATTTTAGAAATGATGTTTAATAGTTGAATGAAGTCATAATTTTCCTGTAGTCGTCAATGTAACACTTATAAAAGAGTAAACGTTCTAATTCCATTATTATGTTACTGTAAACAATGTCAATTTACGCCTCTAAACAAAAGAAAGGTCCACTAATTAAGCAAATAGAGAAGACTGAAAGAAAGGAAAAAAAAACAATCAAAAAGGGATAAAAAAAAGTTCAAATAACATTTTATACATTAGCACCAGTATATTTCCATACTTATGTCACTTGTGTTTTTCTCTTCTGTTGACAGTTACAAAAACCTTATGCGTACGCAAGCCTCCAGGGTGTAATTTTTGACAGATTCTGACCAAATTAAGACAGGATACGTATTTATAATATATATAGAACTCCTTTTTTATTTTACGGAAATACATTTTTCTTTAGTCTTACAATCTGATTATAACATAAAACTCAGCCTTAACTAATCCCGCTTCGACTGATTTATTTCACTTTCTCCGTGATTTAAAAAATGCTGACGTTAATAAATGGAATGGGAAAAGTTTATTATTGGGACGAATAATAGCGAAAAGAAAAGGATAAAAAAGTGGTGACAAAACTTGAGCTTGAATCCCTTTCCGTTCGGCTCATTTTTTCTTCTTGTTCGTATTTATAGCTGGTGTCAAATTTCTCTGTGTCAATGTATCTCTGTACACAGGTCAGCAGGGCGTGATTTTAAAACGATCCTCACTAAATTCAGACAATGCTCTTATTTTTAATCATTTCGAAATACTAATCGGGATTTTCCGGAAAAAAAGAAAAATCCAAGGGTTTTAGACAAGGGGGTCTTTTCACAATGTAACAATTAGAGAGGGAGACTTATTTACAATGTAACTTTCATTTTCCGTTCAATAAAAATTTACAAAAATACCAAATAAAAAATCTATATGTTACATTTTATGAAAAAAATATTGTCTCTTCGCGTTCCGGTACGTGATTATTCAGTTGCACGTCTTCTTGATTTATTCTATCCGTAACATTTCTCTTCGTGGAAGACTTTCAAGTACATATAAATATCTTGTTGAGTACACAGGTGTGTTGATAGGCAGAGATATGCAAGCATTTGTTATGCACATTCGGACAGGTGTTCTCTTGACACACATGCTTTTTGTAAGCATATTTACAGCAAGTAATTCAAATACCTGATGCTGAATAGAAACTACTTTGTGGCTTCTGCTGAATAAGAATGGGTTTCCCATTTATACATAATACACCCACTTCTTTTGTTTGAACATCGGGTTATCACATGGATCTCCTAATAATCAGTGCACTGAGCTACCTACCCTAATACTTAATGTATGTACTATCATATGATTCTTGTACCATCTGATTTAATTTGGGATTCATTCCTTGGTTGCATTTCACGTTTATAATCATCATGAGTCGTCAATTCTTCTAATAACATGACGTAAATATTTCATAGAATGTTCATTTATAAAAAAAAATTACATCATATCAATAGATGTTTATATTTACTGTCAGTGTCATTTATGGCATTGTTTTAAATTTATTGATACATATAGTTTATTTCTACGCTGTCTTAACAGCTAATAGGAATTCAAACATAACATCTGCAAGTCTATGCTCTTATTTGAAAGTCAAATTCAAAGGACGGACTATCTATCTATCTATCTATCTATCTATCTATCTATCTATCTATACTTACACAAAAATTGCATTTCTTAATTTCCCATGTTTGGTGACTTTGAAAGAACAAAAAATATCTAGGGAATGATCCTCACGTCTGTTCGTTGCTATTTAACTCGTAAAGAGCCTTTCCCCTTGTCTGTTCTGATACTCCACAATTAAAACTTTTAAGCAATTACATTTCCTGCTGATAAGTAGTTGTGGAATTAGAGCGAATGGCCTGGATGTGAGAATTATTCCCATAGACTTCAGTGGTCAGTTCAAAGTCGACATTGGTTGGCATTTGGAACAGGGAAGAGTTTTTCATACCTAACAGCCCATGAAATTAAAAGGTTCTGAGAAGGTACGTGCACTTCCACTGTTCCATACATTGATGGGCTCTGACACCGTCTTAAGATTTGTAGCATTCACGATTCCTGTACCAGCCATGGCCACTATCATGTATTTTCGATGACTTTCATGTTTTATCCGAACGGAAAACGTATGGGAAAAAATCCAACTAATTGTGTCCTCAATATCATATCCATCACTGATAAGAAGAAAACGGTTGATACGAGCAGCCATTTTGAAAATAATGTGCGACGTATTGAAAATTGATGATGGCTCAATATCGAATACGTATGAAATGCCTCTGGCTATAAGAGATCAAATTATTAGCCTTTATCCCAAAATTCACGATTATTCGGCCAAGCAGCCCCATTTGTAGTCAATAATTAACATTAGTTTTCTGTGTTTGTCTTTATAAATTCAACTTTGTCAAAGATTGGTTTGATTATTGTATAAACAAACGTATGGATCCGACGCCAACAAATGCCTCGAGTCATCATATCTCAATCAAATAACAGTGCCTAGATATACAGTAATTTTATGTCAACGTTGGTTATTCTTAGTGTAAGTCGAAAAATGCCATTTGATTTTGTCACGTTAGTGCAGGTTTTTTTTCATTAATGCGTGCTATAAGCATCAACTTTCAAACAGTGAACTTATGATCCGTGATTCACCTTTGAGATCAAAATCTTTATTTAAGAAGACACTTGGTAGAGAGCTCACGTTTTTTTTTCAAGGCCACATTGAATAATCAACGACAGAAAATACCTATTTAAAATAATATCAAAAGTTGTAAATAACAACACTTCAATTTGTATTATTTCAGCCCCATTATTATTTTAAGAAAGAATCTAACAAGCTTAAAACCACCGAAACGTAAACAAATAGAATCACAACATTTCAATTTGTTAATCACCTGCTCGAAAATCGTTAATCGTTATCCTGTGATGGATAAAACCAAAATATATTTGCCGTCATAGTCATAGCGTTAAAATTTGAAGTCACCACCGCATGTCTATTCAAAAGTTGCATATTTAGGAGGGGCTGGACCTTACTGCGCAGATTAGCCAGCAATAATTGTCATGTAGAATAGTTTTCCACTGAGTGTATGAAAATACGGCTTCGAAGTATTACGGTTAATTCTCTTCAGTGTTGTCAATTTAGATATTTCAAGTCTAAATTTAGATCTATATAAAGATTGAGAAAATATACTCTTATCTATTCCACATTAATGCAATATTATCTACGGTGGAAAAAAACCTTGAAAAATACAGAATGAGTAGAAAAAAGAATATATCCCTCAAATTATGTCTCATAAAATGAGAAGACTTAAGAATTTGTTAATATCATCGTTAATCGCAACAATCAAAACCAGCTATTACGTCATACTCACTATCATTTGACCTAATCTCACTTCAACTGAAAAATTCGGCAGAAAAAAACTGATTCTCTCTCTATATATTTTTCTAACTCTCTTTCTCATACTCCTTATCTCTCTCTATTTCTCTCCCTCTCTTAATTCTATTCTGAAACCCACCACTTCGAAATGATTAGAGATGCACATTGCGTCATATACACAACACTCAAACGGTGTTCATTTCAGCATATATTCTGGGTTATTGAAAACCGAGCATCCGTCTCATCTCGAGAGCCGTTGACTTGAACAATCTCAAACCTAACAATACAATGTCTGGTATATAGACCAACATATCTGGCGAATATCAACTTCGTACAACGGCAATTTGTCCAGTTCTCTCGGTGCATGAACACAAACACATATGCAGATTCCATCGAAGAATAAATTCTCTTTATGACATCACTGGCGTTTTCCACTTGAAAACATCTAAAATAAAGTAAAAAAACATCTAGAAAATACGAGATTCTGGAGAATCTAGATAATAATAGACCCGTCAGAATAAGACTTCTAAAAGATCAAAAAATATTTTTAGAAGTTGGCTAGTGGAGCACTGATGCCAATTTTAAAGTTGGCAGACAAAACAGTATGACCAAGCACTGGAACACACACACACATAAAAAGGGATAGAACTCTCCGCCATCTCTGATGGCTACGGTTGTTCAATGATGGACAGTGTTCGACTTTTCTGTGTAAAAAAAAGCCGTAAACAACGCCTTGAACAGATTGGGATGCCTTGCATTCATTTCGAAGATATTGCTTTTTAATTCTATTATCAGAGGAACATACATCATCTTGTAAATAAGCATTATTGTTAACTGCAAGGGATGCATCTTAGATGATGAAGTACTAGGTAATCTTTCTGGTTTTTGTGATGATTTCTGTTCTCAGTTAAGCACTAGGTTTGCTAAGAACACTGAAGCGAACCAAGATGAAACATAGGAAAGAAAGATCAATTTCTACTTCTGCATACGTAATAATAGCGGTAAATATTGCTCAACTATGGAACAGGAATCACCGCTTTTATCTTATTTTCAGTTATTTTTTCAAATAGATATGATTGAAGAATAAGATAAACGATACTGCAAATTCAGTTAACTTTATTATCAGCAAAAACAATAACAAAAGAAACAAAAAACTTTTTTGAGAAAACATTCAGATTATACATAATCACAGTAATTATCATAGTTTATGTTTTTTCTGTCAATCCAATGTTGTACTTGAATGTTTTTCTAGTAATTATCTTGTCTCTCGTGGATTTCTCAAACAAGATATCTCACTATATATAGGGTATTTCATTTTGTGAAAGTTACTACTACTACTACTACTACTACTACTAATAATAATAATAATAATAATAATTATAATTATAATTATAATAATAATAATTCATTTATTTATTTATATGCCTGGTGGTCACCATTTGAGACTGAACCCTCCTCTTCGCAGCTGAGAGTTGTATATCTCATATTTCTAGTATCCCCTCAGTTTTCATGAAGTCCCTTTTGGAGTAAGAACGGGAGGGGTGTGTATCTAGGGATCAGGGGTTGTATATTTTCTGTTTCTGTGATCCTGCCTCCCATAGACCCACCCTATTTCAAACCAAATATTTCCCTCATTTACACAAATAAAAACACCTCCCCTCCTGCTCTGCTCATACTCATACTTAACAACCAAACACAGAATTATACACATTATCTTCTTCAGAATTGAACATGTAAACAGCAAATCTTCCTCTGTGAACTGCTGAAAATATTTTTATCTGAAAAAGATGGCTACTCCCCCCCCCATCAAAATGCATCAAACTACGCCCAGGAATATATATATATATATATATATATATATATATATATATATATATATATATATATATATATATATATATATATATATATATATATATATTAATAATTCAGTCATCCACAGACAGCTGTTTCATTTATTACAGCTCTTCAGATGTGGCTATAGACTATCCAATATCACATACAGTACCACGAGTTAGGATTGAAACCTTCGTCTCAGACCCAGAGGCTGGCATTTTAACTCTGCCCTACGCAGAACTGGACGGTCAGTAGGACCGAATCTAAGCGATATATTTACTTATGTGCAATTCCCCATCCATTGTGCTTCATTCAAGGGTTGGATTAGCATTGCTTTATAGCTCATAACGAACGAGTTGCCCTAAGAGTGCTCAACCTTAAAGAAGGCGCGTTAATTATAATGATAATTAATAACCGAGTCATATATATATGAAAGAGAGAAAGAAAAAGATAGGTATGGTTGCTTACATTGGTAAACCCGTGTAAAAATGCTCTTCCCACCATAAACCGTATAAAAAGTATAAGTATATTCTATTTTTTCCTATTTATTTTCTCTATTTAACTTAAAAGTACGTCTTTTTCTTATCTACGCAACTGTATATCATAACAAACATAACGCAGAAAGAATGTTTATTTGTAGGCAGTGGGGAATATCTTTTTTTGAAAAGAAGACTGTAACCTGACACCAACACCATGCTATATGTATCATTAATAAATATATATGTGCATATGTTCAGGCTAGGTGTGAAATTTCGAAAAATCTCTTAGAACTTTTTAGATTGAGAAGTTGATTTAACGAAGAATAGAGAGTTTTTTGTGTTTTTATGGTTTAAGCCTAGAACTGGCTAAAAACAATTATATTTCACATAGATTTAAATCAATCCTTTAACAGGGAAATGTAGAAATCTGTTTTTCTCTGCTGTTAGAATGCAGATATATAGCTGATAAGTAAAACTTCTCTGTGATATTTCAACTCGCTCTGTACCTGGTAATACAAGAAAAGAATTTAAGTTAATAAAATGAAATGGATAAAATCATTATAAAACATTTGAATTGATTTTAGAAGCAATTAAACGGAAATCTAATAAACTTTACTGGTTGAGCCACGTAATTGACAAAGCCATTCTTAACAGATACAGCCATCTACATAATATTCAAAGTCTAGGTTCATTTGAGTACGACATTCGTTGTCATGATTTCAGAATGCACTAACGTAATTACGATTTGTTAAATCCGATTCTTCTTAAAAAATACAATTTTATTTCTGTCATTTTCTTGTGTAATGACTTTTGATTTCAATTCTTGGACTTTTTTTTCTCTTTCATCCTTTTCTTTTTTGTCTGTGTTCTTCTTTCTTCTCCTTTTGTTCATCTTAATAAAATAACTGCAGGTCGATCAAAACTGTAATGCGATGTTCTTTCTTTTATTAAAATCAACACCAAATGTAAGCATAGACATCACACATTTTATACAATGAACGAAACCGTTTTAAAATTTAGACGATATAGAAATGTTTCACATACTCAACTATTTCCTCACATCAACAAAATGTCTAATAAAGGAAACCTTTATTTTCTGTAGATATCAATCAATTATTTTTACCTTCTTTGACATGATTGAATTCCTTGAGAACGAAAGTCTTTCCTCATAATGGCTGTCAGGTCAACAAAAATGTTTTTATAAATAATGAATAATTCAAGATGGCTGCTCAAGATATACAGATATTATGGCGTATAGCGGTTTAACGACGGGGTAATCTGTGATTGGCTAGACTTTTAAGTAAAATTGAAGGCAGAAAGAATGATGAGATATCGAATATTTGATCAAAGTTTTAAGAATCTTCATTCAAGCTGGTAATATAAATGCACTACAGATTTGCCACAAGAATTGTATTAATAAGCGTCTTTAGTTGACACGTAAATCTCGGATATTTAATTTAATAGGCTGAAATACGTCTGCTGAACTAAATTCGTAAATCCTTAAGAGTCTGCAGGAACTATTTGACTTTCGTCAGCAGGAAAGTTAGAAGTCTTTTTGCCTCCCTTCATCTTCCAGGCAAAATAGATGAACTATAGTTGATTGCTCAGGCAAAACAGATCCAAGTAAACATTAAGGCATTTCTTTGACATTGTGCAAAGGTCAACACTCCGAGCTTTCACATCAACCTAATAGAACTGCTGATTTCACTTTCATGTTTATGCCAATGAGGAATGTATAAATCCAAACTTAATTTCTCTCCGAGTGAAAAGTCGGTAATTTGGTCGTCGTCGGTAGGTTAATAAAAATACATACATTTATCCATATTCATGTATGTATGCGTTTAAGGTGAATGAGTGAATGTGTGAATGTGTGTGTGTGTGTGTGTGTGCAATATGGTAAACAATACAAAAAACAAAATCAGCGAACTGATTCTGAATTCTGGTCTCAAAGTTGAGAAGAAAGGTGTGGACGAGCGAGTTTATAGTTTATAATCTGCCACCAGCTGATCTGCATATCCACTCAAATTTGAAGAGGTTGTCCATGGTCTATGTCCATGTATAATCAATTATCAGGGGTTCGTTCAGAAAAACAGGTCCTCATAGGTCATCAAAAAGTGACATTTGTCCAGTATTGTCATGTTTTAAACACCCCTGATTTTTTTGAGTTCCCATTACCCCCCTTATCAAGAATTTTTTTTGATAACATGAGACCGGCCTAGTTGTCTTCGTATACTATTATATTATTAAATCTTACGTATTCGATCCAATATTTGTATAATCTTTGTCACAAGTCACATGTATTTCCGTTGAAAAAGTGGAAAAATATCATTATTTTCGAAGATGACTATGGCGAATAGATAGGCTGAAACGTTGTGATGATAACATCATGCATAGTATAGTAATATGAACATGTGTATATGTGCATATGTATGTATAGATGAATATGCAGTTGTTCATTTATGATGCGCTATGTGCGTGTGCATGTAGGAACATTCACTCAAAGAATATAATTTCTTCAGCTGGAGACGTGTTAGCTGTATGGGAATAGCATTCTTCAACGTCAAGCAAGGGGTCCCAATTTCATAATTTTCCTTAGCAAAAATTCAAATGTTATCTAGCGGTTTTGATTGGCCTGTTTCAACTGGGGGTGGTTATTGGCCCCAACATAAGTTTTTAGTTAGTTTTCCACTGGAACTTGAAGAGTAGCGTTGGCCTGGCTGGCTTCAGCTAGCCAGAGAGAGGAAGACATAGGAAAGAAGGAAGGACGGAAGAAAGAAAGGAGAGAAAGAAGATAATGCAGACAAAGAAAATAGGGGTATTAAAACTGGGAACTGAGCTTCGGGAGTTTTGAAACATTCGAATTTTTGTCTCAATTCCAAATGATATCTTATTGAATTTATAGTGAGCACTTTGCAGGAAGTATAAGGAGTCATGTCTTGCGTGTTTACACTTAGGAAAATACCCCTAGAAATTATTTTGGAACCTAGGATGAATAGAGGGGACCATTATTCGTTTACTCGACACCTGTCTTGATATAATTTTATTCACAAGTGTAAGTGCTTGTAAGACGCAGCCCCCCTCTCTCTCTACATGTATTCATAATCTCTACATTTTGCCCTCTCCCCCTCTCTCTCCATTCTCGGTTTTTCGTCAAAAATTTCGATTTATTTTTCGCATTTTTGATTTATGTCACCTGGATCTAATTACAATGTCGCCGATAGCACATCAGTGGTAATGTTACACAAAAAAATGGAGAAGTTTAACGGACAGAACGAAATTCAGAATGTTGCGAACGTTTTCAGAGCTATTGGCAATTTTCAGTAGATTTCACACACAAATTATATACGTGTCCCAAAAGTTACGAAAACTCAAAATTGATTCATATATATATATATATATATATATATATATATATATATATATATATATATATATATATATATATATATATATATATATTTATTAATATTAATTCATACAATGCTATTTTAGAAATTTATTGCATCAATCTGTAAAATAATTTGGCCTGCAATTGATGCTCCTAATCGTCTGACATTTACACAGTAGATAAATCCAACTTGGGCGTTACTTTTTGGACACAATGTATCTATAACAACGTGATTTGTTTACATGATAAAAGTAACCTGCGTCTAAATGCCAGGCAACTAAGAGGTGCACCGTTATGGTTGTCATGAGCGTCTGCTACAGACCGATGGAAACCATTGTATTTCAGACCATTGCAGAGAGTTCTATCCACATATCTATGTCAGTATTCTTACTTTTAATATTTTAATTTTTTAATGCCCACAAATATAAGTATTTGTAATGGTAAAAAATGAAGTACATTTTATTCGCAAAAACATAATTTTAGAAATACAGGATAAATACGTTAAAACAATGAAGTAGGTAATTTTGATTCTTGTTCGAGTTCCACTCGAAATTGCACTCCTTGAATTGCAAACTGATGTCGCTGAGCTGGTAATAGAAAAACGACTTCAACCAGCGAAAAAAGTAAACAAATCATTAAGACATACATATAAAGCATTCTTGTACAACAATAGAAAATAGATTTATAGATAGAATTGAATAAATAGCTATAGAAATTGTGGAATCTCGGAGGCACGAGATCTGGAGCAAAAAACAGGCTGAGTAAAGAAAAAAGTGGATCTGCGAAGCAGTGAAGAGAGACTGTAATAGTTGGAGAGAAAGATACAGGGGCAGAACCATCAATAGCGAGCGTCTCTCCCACACAGTATGGGAAGCAAAAGAAGACTTTTAAACGTAAGTGCCTCTGATTCAGTCGAATATCCCCTCTCTCTCTCTTACGATCAACTTGAAAGTTGACCTCAGACTTCTATGAACTGTCAGGTTCCTATGCTTTGCCATTTAGTCGAAAAGTTTCGTGTCTGTCTTTCTCCGATGGAAAGTCGGAATGAATTAGATGAACATTCGTCAACAAATATCAGGGTGTAATTCTCTCATCCCAGGGTCGAAAAGATTTATCAAGAACCAGGACTTTTCAACAAATCCCCTTTTTCTTTTCTTCGTTTATTCATTATGTACACCGTTCTGTTATAACAAAAAATCAACATTGTTTGTTATCCCCGCATGTTTGTTTTCGTTTACCTTGTTGCATTCCGGTGCACACGCAGCATGATACACACGTTTTAACGTCAATCTAATAGGAATTCCTTTCTTCTGTCAAGAGACAGTCTTTTCCAAAATAGGCTTAACCACTCGAAGACAAGACATTACATGTCACTCGGGAAAGCAATACGTTTATAAGAATTCCCAAACCTTTTAGGAGGTAAAAGAAAAAGCAAGTAGCAAACAAGACGATGTGTCTTTTCACCAGTCAGATAATTATGAGAAAAGGGACCAACAAAAGAGCAAAGAATTTGGAAGGAAATAACAGAAAAATGAAGAAAGAAAGTGAAGGATAAAGTGAAAAAATCTAATCAAGAGAAATATACATGTAGAAAGAAAAACAAAAGAACGGAAAAGAAAATAGCCACGTATCGATGAGAAGACTAAATATAGAAACAATGATGTCACTAGAAAAATGAAACAAATGAAACGGCATTTTATATTGAAAGTAAAGGAGAAAGACTTGATTGATGAAAATAATCGAAGGATTCAAAGAAAATGTGTCGAAGACGACTAAACAAACTGATGTAAAAAATGAGAGAAGAAATACAAGATTAAACAGTGAAAGGGAGAAGACGTAGAAATTTGGGATTTTTTTCGAAACTAAAGAAATTGGTTTAAGAATTTTATTTTAACACTCATGAAAAAATTTCCAATGAAAAAAAAATGAAATAATCTCCAAGATTCAGATACTTCTCTCTGCAATGAGATAACTTGAGAATCGAAACTCCATTAATATCATCCAAGGTCCACCAACTACGATTCAATTATAACAATTTTCGAAAATCAGTGTGCTTATCATAAGAGCATAACAGGAATTGAACGTGTTGAAATCTATATCCAGATAAAATAGAATTAAGGATAGAGAATGATGGTGACAAATATCGAACAATGAAAGAACTGGTGAACATAAAAATGCCGGACTATTGGAGAAAAGCATACAGAATTCTTTGTTTACGTTGCTCGCAAATAAAAAATAGTATTGAAATTCAATTTATCGTTTTCCGTACGTTAAAAACCCCCACGCAACTACGTATTATATGGAACACGCTCACCAATGCACAATGATTAGCTAGCTCAGACCTCTTTACCGGCGTAGTGAGTTCGATCCTTATTGAATGTACAACTTCTGTGCCTTCAAGACAAACTGAGCGCAGTGAATAAATATTATGGTTCGATGGTTAATAAGTTGGATTTTCATTGGTTGTCTTACTACTGCGACCAGACAGGTAAACTTTATAAATAACCATACAAATTAGATATTTATTTTGGGATGAGGGGGTGAGTCCACACACATACGGGTATTTAATACTTATTTCTTTACACATGGTAAATTGGACGGTAACGCAACTTGAATAATAATAAAGACGTAATATCCACCTGAACTTGACAATATAAGATACTTCTATCGTTGAATTTATGACATTTTGCTCCTGATTCAACTATAGTAATAACGGGAAGAGTAAATAACTCTAACAATGAATATGAAACATACACGACTTATAAAGAATCAATTTAAAAAGTGATCAACTTCAACAGGGGCAAGATACAAGCACAAATATGTGTATTATCATTACTCGTAAATTTTCATCTAGTAACTGACGACAAATAAAAAGATCGAATATACGTATTTGGGCAACAGAGAGACCAAAGAAGAGAGAGATAGAGACCTCCTACCCAGTGTAAGCTTTGTTTATTCCACACATCTGGAAAGTGGCAGCGTAATAATTGCGAACATATACCCACGAAAATTACGCTTTCTCGCCCCTGTTTTGGAATGAAGAGTTTTTAGTGGACACCGACAATAAAAGAAGAGTCACAATATTTTTCTATTCGTCATGTTTGCATTTATATTTT
>OY735199.1:67025773-67078273 GCA_963457665.1 Thysanoteuthis rhombus | reverse complement strand
CCCGATAGTGACCGATGGAGCTGAAACATAGAACCTAACCAAGAGACAGACCCGTAAAATGAGAATCATACAACATGCACATGAAATAATCATGCTCAACCTCAAGACAGCACTGTATATCAGGGAGAAAACGGGAGTCCGAGACATCATAGAAACCGTTGAATGACACATAAGGCAAGAGGATGATAATGTTGCAAGAATGGCAGACAGGGGATCCCCAGAGATCACATGCGCAACTGAGGCCGACAAAATACAAAATGGAGAGACGAACTAAACAAATTCATAAAATACTGGCTTCGCGATGCCCTCGATAGAGAGGTGAGGCGTATCCTGAGGAAAGTCTCGGTCAAACAATAGACGACAAAAGACAAATGATGATGATGATGAAGGTTGCCATTGTGTAGCGTTGAGATCCTTTTGTTAAGCCAAAATATTTTGGGCACTAGGGTAGCCTTTCTAATTTCTCGAATGGTGGGGCAAACTCATCTACTTGTTATTCCACTTTGCATTCCTTTTTTTTTTTCGACTTCAATCCAGTGCAACCGATTTTTCTTTTGTTTTCAAGATTCAAACAACCAAGTGTCTTTGGGATCCATCATAAGAAGCTGCCTCCTTCGGGGACCGTTCATGGCAATTAATATTTGGAACCATTCCTTACTTTTTCCGATAAATGAGACATACGTTCTTCTTCCAAATTTGAAGCTAGTCTTACTAGATATAACATTACTCTTTTAAATTTTGATCCAAATACTTTCATGGTACTTATGCTAATCTTAAGGAATTGTAAAGATAGCGAATTGTCTAGGGTTTTTTTTCTGTAGTTGGTGACAGATCTGAACAATTGTTCTCCATCTTCAGATGTGGACGTAAAATTTTTCACTTATTATAATTTTGAAAAGCTGTTGATACAGGGTGAATGGAAAGAAACTCCCTATTGGAAATTGACAAAAGTTTTATGACAGAAACTGGTCGATTGTACTCAAACTAACCTTACTTTCGACGATACCCTGATAGAATTTGCCTCTACTCTAAGGGACAAAATAGGAATTGGTTCGCGAAAATAGAGTAATATCTACAAAAGTTACATATGATTTCTAATATGAAGTTAATTCTCACCTACCCTATGTATTAAAAACATAATATTATTCATTACACTAGTAGAATGTGATTCGTAGAGCAAGCTTCAGCATCTTACATAAGCATAATTTAACCACACATAAAAGATTAGTTACTAATTGATTAGTTGATATGAGGCACCATCGATAGTTTTGGTAAAGAGTAATCAATCAAAGCATAGATAGAGATTATGATCAGTCATGATTTTAATACAGGAAAACTTTGCCAACTCAATGTCAATAATTACAAAGTTCAACTTAGCATGGTTCAAGACCAAATGGGGTTAAGAATATGATTCTATGCCAATATTCTAGAGGGAGGACTACTTGCCTTGAAAATCAGCCATTAGCACTCATGTAAAATATGGTCATTGGATTGAATGAATCTCTGCTTTAATTTGCCACACCAAAACAAATCCACCAACAGAATAAAGAAACGGCTCTAAATTACATATCATGATTTCAGGTCTCAGCAAGGGAAGTTTTTATTTTTTATTTTTATAGAATTTTACCAACTATTCTTGTAGCCAGATGTTGTATACTTGAATTTATTTTAGAATCAGCATGACTTTATTAAAATGAATCAACCCTACTTTTTTTAGCCGAGAATATTTGTATTTAGATGATATTCAGACGGTAATCTCCTCTACTGAGACTTTACAGTAGGTGGCTGGCATAAGCAAATAAAGGTATTAATATCTAGTGTTATCGAAGTACGCTTTCAAACAAGTAGTCGATAGATCTATAATATTCACACTGACATGCAAATGCGATGTAAATGGAAACCAGAATGTATAAACCTCTAATGTAGATATACCTTAGTGCCGTCTGTGATCTCTGAATTAATACAAAAAGTGATCTCTTGGTTGAAATACCACGAAAACAATGATATTTTAAATATTCAAAGTAAAATAAATTAATAAAAGATGAAGTAATTTTATGCTGGTTCAAGTTGTTTTTCGCATAAAAAATAGATATTGCAACACTTCATAAGAACATTCTAAAGTTCAAGAGAGAAAATACTGTTGCATATAAAATTGGACGCGGTAGGTTGAAGAAACTGTCGGTCAGAGCAGAATGTAATTTTCTTAGAACTGGATCTAAATAATTTGGGAGCCGCTAGAGTGAAAGTAACAACAACAAAAAAAAGTATTACTAGAGTCCTGTTCAGAGCAGGCCTACGAGCATATCCAGCTCGTGAGACACTTTTTTTGAAATCTTGACAAGAAATAGACCTATTGAGAAGCCTATCTTATTCTGCAATAATATCCAATGGTCAGATGAAACAAAACTAGAACTTTGGGGCATAACAACCAGAACTTTTCCGATGGACGTCACGATGAGTCTTTTAATCCAAAGAACGCTGTCCCTACAATGGAACATGTGGAAGGAAGTATTATGCTTTGGGAATGTTTCTCTGCAAAAGGAACAGGAAGCATGGAAAGAATTAAGTGTATAATGGAAAAAGAAAATTATTGTCAAACTTTGGTCTGCTAGAAATCTGAAACTGTTACGTGGTTAGAGCTTTATACATAACAATGAACCAAAACATACTTCTAAGTTAGTCTACAAATATCTTCAGGATAAGAATATAAAAGCTATACCTTGGCTTTCACAGTGGCCCAGCCTGAATCTAATTGAAAACTTGTGGAATCAATTGAAAAGATGTGTAAGAGCAAGAAAACAAAGGACTCTGCAACAACTTCTAGAGAACCTGTAGATATTTATGCTAAAGTAGAATAAAAGGTTAACGAAAAAGATTAGAAAAGGTTATAGCTAAAAAAAGATGTAAAATTGACCTTTGATTTTCCCGTACCATTAATTTTTGACATTATATTTCTTTTGTTAACAGTTATCCAAAATTAAATGTAAAAACATTGTTTTTAAATATTACTAACCTTATTTACATAGCCACATTTGTTTTTGCCAGAAGATCGTTACTGCTCAACTATCTTTGTAATTATTTCCAACAAGTTAAGAAAACAAACATCGGAATCGGAAAACAAATGAATAGTGTTTGTCATCTAAAATCCTCGATAACCAAAAAGTATTGTACAGATCCTAATAGAATAATGGATAAATTCATTGTAAATTTGAGATCGAAAACCAGCCACTAAGCATCTGCAATAGTACGGGATTTATGTATTTGTCTTGGCATCAATTGCGAGGTTCTCTATGGACAGGGTTTGTTCTAAAATATACTTACTACAAGAAATATTTATTAGGGATCAAGAAAAACAATTAGAAATCAACTACTGTTACCTAGTTTGCATGAATCTGGATCTTTAGCATCATAATATTAAAAACATAATGTTATTTATTATACAATACAAAACGACAAACATAAGTTGGAAGAAACACATTAAAGCAAATTGCAACAGATCACGTCCATATTTTTCCAATCAAGGGCTTCCGTACACCGCTATATATTTTCTGTCTTTTCTTCCATCGAAAGCGTGTTATCTAATTTTGTTAAAGAGAGGCGGATATGATTAGAGAAAAAGCTGACTTAATTGTTACAACAGAATCAATAGTTTCCCCTTACTCTGTGGCCAAGACAAAGTGTGACAAATTAGGAAAATAGCGACTTTATTGTCTTTGTCTTATTTTAAACCATGTCTGTATTGATTTTCTAATTCATATCAAGAATTCGTTGGAGTCATTCCCTTTTTAAGAAAAATTAGATCTTTGATAATGTTTCAGGATTCAGGTTCATATTTAATTAATATTTTTTTTAATCATCCTCGAAATTAGTAATTATCAAATAAACAATCAAGTTGATGCAAAATTTCCAGCGGCGGCACTAGGTCCAACTACATGCCTTTAGATTTCTTCAGATTATTTCTTTAGATTTTTTTAAAGATTTTAAAAGAGATTATTTTTCATTAATTCTTAGGTTCTCATAAATAGATAATAATTCATTTAAATGCATAATAATCCAAAACTAGAAAAATATGCTCTCAAATAATTAGTTAAATTAGTATTCAACTGACTGAGCTACTTCTGTGCTACCTAAATAGTGAAAAGAGTTGAATTACTCCCTAGATAGGAATTGTGATGAGTTGGAGACGTAATGAACTGTTGATAATCACCCTGGACAGAATTACAATATTGGTAGAATATATCTTATACGAAAAAATTGAAAATTTTTTGATAATTTATTATTACTTGATAGATTAGTTCACTGAGAATAATTTCATGGTTAGAGGTATTTCTGTGCTGAGTAGACATTTAAGCCCAACAAAGAGAATACCAACTCTCAGACACACAGACACACGCACTCACATATATTAATATAATAGAAGATTTACGCTTGTTAATTCATTCTCATGAATGTTAGAAATCAGTCATATTAGAGAAGAGAATACTTTGTGATATTTGTCTATTGTCTATCCTCGATCCATTCTGGCCGTGCTTCCCACTTACCTGCTTGAAGCTGCTTGTTGTATTTTATTAACCTGCAGTACACTTCCGCCATCTTTCGGGTTAGCATTGGTCAACGATTTCCTTTTCTCAAAGGAAATAGTCAATCATAGACTCGCCTACATATGCAAATAATGGCGATAGTTTAGCAAATTCCAAACTGCAATCAATGTCGACTCCACAAAAGCGTAGATATCAAAAACCTGTGAATAAGTGAATGTAATAAACGAGAACATAGGTTTACAAATAAACAAGTATGTTATTAAGAAATGGACGTATGAGAACATAGGTTTACAAATAAACAAGTATGTTATTAAGAAATGGACGTATGATCGAGCAGAATAATTTTAAATTGCGTTATATTACATTATATTGAAATAATCTCCAGTTATTGCACAATGTATCATTTAGCCGAGACAGCCTAAAAAAATGAACAATGAAAGTAAAGGGGGCTGCTGAAGGAATCGAATCTGCGATCTATAGGGCAGTCACTTCAACGTACCGTTGCTCTTACAATTGAGCTAAACAGCTGCTGATAATGCAAAGGCCCAAATAACTGTCTTAACTCCAAATTCTTATTTTGTTTACTTGTAGTTTATATCTGCTCTATTTATTTCTTTCAACGCAGACAATTACGTTATCAAGAAATGGTTATATGATCCGACAGAATGATCACGAATTGCATCGTATTATATTGAAACTGTCCTTGTCTAGGATATCTACCATGTAATAAATATAGTATGTCATCTTTTGCCGTGTTTATGCCATTTTATATTATGTCATGTCATCCTAAGGTGTGGTATTTCATGTTATATTATGTTATATTGTGTCATATTATACCATCTTATGTATTGCCATTTTATGTAATCATGTCTTATTTTTGATAACCATTTCTATATTTTTCACTGGCAACAATGAGGTCACCTTGCTTCTTCGAATATCGTGCGATAGTAAATCTTGTAACAGTAATCACTTCTATATCTTTTGTGATCACTTTTGTTTTACATTTATGTGAATACATGTCAATTTAGATCGATGTATTGCTTTTTTTCAGAAAATAGACATTTTTATGAGGAAAAAATGAGTACAAATCCAACTATACTACAATTGGAAATGGATAAAATTCAAAATGTGAATGTCCTGGTCACAAAAGCAGAGTTTGACGGGAATAATAGCTATCTTCATATACTTTCTATACGTAAGTAATCAGAAAATAACACTAACTACCCGGGAAGAAACGTCGTGTTGCATGGTCCTATCACATTTAACGTTTTAAAATAGGTTTACATGTTAACTCAGTGATCGATAAAATGCACCATTTTCAAAGAATATGAGTCCATTCTGTTGTCTGCACTGATAAAATTCATCGTGATTCTGTCGAGATATCAGCAAATTCATTACTTTGATAGCACCAATTAAAGTAATGAATTCGCTGATATCACAGAAGGGGTCTTACAAAGAAAACTGGAATCATTTGACAGAATAGAATTCCGTTGTAGCTTTTATACTATTTCCTTGATTCTACAATGACATTCGCCTCCATATCTACCGTTCGCCTCATTCTTCTATGTATATGGATATTCATACAGGAATGATCAATCAATATGGTGGTAATAGCACACACACACACACACACACACACATGAACATGCATACAAGCTTATGCACATATATATATATATATATATATATATATATATATATATATATATATATATATATATACATAAATATAATCTAAAAAGATGACAAATTTTTGTTATCATTACATCATATATATGCATTTAGAATTTTCGAGCTAAGCCTCCTGCGGCAAACAGAGCTGACTAAGTGAACAACAAATTACATCCGGACAGTCAGACGAAGGTGATAAAATCTCGTGTCGGAAATGGAAGAACTGAAAGAAGTCAGAAATAGACAAACATGCCAAAAGCAAACACGAAAGCCCACTTGTATCACTAATATATAGGTTTATTTCCCTCCTTAATAAGCATCTTTCAAATAGATCTTCAGTTTCATAAATACATTGGCGTTGGAGGAGAACAATTTCAAGAAGGTTATTATTGTATATCAAACGTTTTCACTACTATTGTCACTAATAAATCTAACATTTATCTACATCTCTCCTTGAATGGATGCCGTCATCTCTTAGCTTTCTCTTCCTCTATCTTGTTTGCATGTATACGTTTTATAGACTCCAAAACAGCTGCATCCTCGAGGCAGCCAAGTTGTCTATTAAGATGACTTGACCCAAGGATTAACATAGAATAGGTGGCACTGAACTCAGACGTCCTTAGAGGTTAATTCAGGATGAAAATACTTTTCCCACCCCAATCTTCAAGCTTGTATTCATTATTTATTTCCAGAAAAATTGTCAAAGCTTCCAGAAATTTGTTACTTGTGAGAAAAAAATCATCTGAAAAGAAACTTTAAAAGAGGTCCTTGGTTTCTTTACTAGAAAAACTGAGATCAGTACGAGGATAACCATGTAGAGATTCAGGATCACGTCTCCAAAAAGCGATCCACCTACCAAGCACGTTTTCGCCCAATCGTCCTACCTGGATGAAAAAGCTGCTTTCTGTCAGGCCTGAGATGCAACCTCAGCAACGGGTGGTGAGTCGAGCTGGCGAAAACGCTCGTCTGTGTTGATGTTGGTGACGACGAGGGTTTCTATCAAATGCTAAAAGCAGACAAATGGTCGTACCTACCACGCCCAACAGCTTTTACGCAGCATAGACGGGGTAGTACTATACACGAAAATGACTGCTGGTCTGAGCATTTCAGTACGCTTTTCAAGATTAACCGTACAGTCGAGGAAACTTCAATCTAATTTATCCCGAAACTACCAGCAACGATGGAACTTGATGCTGCGCCAACACCCAGTGAGTCAAGAAAGCGACATAGAAATTGAAATGTGGTAAAACTACAAGAGTCAACAGCATTGGGTTGCCCGCTAGTTCCTGCAGAAAGCCTAAATGAGGCTTTTCGTTCTGAGAGGAGATCTAAACTGTTTCACCAGGTTCACCTTGATTCTCTAACACTGACTACAATGCACCATTTTGGCTATTAGAGGCTGTACGCACGTAAATAGAATGAGAGCGTGAATGTATATCCAACATTTTCTTTTTAAATGACTAATATGCAAAAGGTTGTTCTTGGTAAAATATACAACTAAGACACATAGTATCTTACTGTTAATTATCAAGATGGATGCTCATCATAAGGGCGGTTGATGAAGGTATTCGTTCTTTTTTGCTTGTTTCTCTGTCCATAGATTGAGCTCCTCCACTTGATTTTGGTTACATGTCCTTACGTTAGGATTACTATTGATAAAATGGAGTTTATAGTTTTTGTGAATCATTCTAATTTTAATATATGTTCTACAATCGGATTTGCATATACCCGTTTCTCCACGGGAGCAAGATGTAACTCAAGGTTGGTTTGATGCCGAGTCCCGTATACGACAAATTAAAAAGAATTGCTCCAGTCCACGCAACTGGTATTGCGAATGCGCCAGGGCGACCCCCTGCCCTTCCTTTTCATTGCAATGGGAAGGTGCTGCCCCAGGGCTTACTGATTCCCCGAGACTGGGCCAGGTAATATTTTGAGGAATCTGAGCCTAACAATAGCAAGCCTCAGTAAGACATCATTAACTCCGGCATAGCACCGCAGAATGTAATATTTATCATATAGCTGCATTCATGAAAGCAGCATTTTGCACAAGATATCTCATTTGTATATACTAAATATAAAATGCTGGACGATTATATACTAGTTTCATAAATCCCAAGATTGACCAGAGTTTCACATTAAGTTGATTATTAGGAACTATTTTTCGATTAAAAAAAATATTGTCGCTATTGTGTGTCATTGATTTCGGCCCACAATACAAAGCTTGCAAGGCTGGAGGGGGATATCGAATTATCAGCAGCAGTTTTGGTTACACCTTACCTAAAGATAATTAGCGATAAAGATTTACACGTGTACATCATCAACAGAAATTTTTTAGCGTCCGTCGTTGGACATACACCTTCCCCAGGTTTGCCTCACTCTCTATAATGAGCATCGCGGTGCCAAAACTTTCAGAACTTGTCTAGTTCCTCACATCATCTTATATTCTGTCGGCCATGGTTTCAAATTTGATCTCTGGGGATCTACGTTGTGAGTATTGATATCCAGCGGTTGTCAGCCATGACCAGTTCATTGCCATTTAAGTTTTTCTAATGGGTTCTATGATGTCTTGCACTCCTGTTTTTCCTCTGATAGATTGTACTGTCTTGCGATCTCCTCACAAGATGTTAAGCATGATTATATCATGTAAGCATCTGTGGAGATTCATTATCCTTGATAGATGTAAAGGTCTATTTTCTCCAGTTCTGCGTTTTCGATTTTGATCGTTATGTTTTTGTTTTTCACATCCACGTCCTCGATGGCTTGGACATGTACGAAGCTTCCAGAATGGTATAATGCTAAAAGCCATCCGGTATGGATAGCTGGGCACTGGTACTACACAGGTCGGCCGCCTCTTACCCAGATTCAAAGACACTGGAATACTACACAGCTGGAAAATATAGACCGAGGATCAAGATGTCAGATGTCGGATTGTATGCAAGGAAACCGTAGTTGCAGAGGTTGTCAGCTTGGGGCTGCGAAAAGGAGGTGTGCTGCAGAAACCCTCCAAAACTAGGCTTTGTACATTTGCACCAAATGCAACTAAGATTGCCATTCACACATCAGATTACAAAGGAACAGACAGCACTACATGGGCGTCCCGAGCATGGTCTCCCGAGACTGATCTGATCATAATGAATGCATTCACTCACACACATAAATACATACATACATACATATAACCACTAATAGAATACACACATACATGAATACACACATACGTGAACACACACATACACTTTCACAAGCATACGCGTATATACGAGGAGTTACCCTGGTTCTGGGAAATTTGAACAACACATGCTGATCGAGTGTATGATGGACTTTTGGCGTTCCCAAGTGTTAATCGCTCGCTTTGGAAATCATTATGCAAATAGCAAGCAAGCAGAAAAGCCTCATTTGGGGGTTACGAACACTTTTATGAGCCCCTACTTTAGTGGGTCGGTGCTCTTCGTCACCATCTATCCGTGGCAGATGTGCAGAAGCAGAGAATATGTACCAAACTTTAATTAAATGAGAAATCTGCTACAGAAACTCAAACAAATGCTTCAATGGGCGTTCAGACATAATGCCCTTAGCAATATCTTTTTGTGGTACAAAAGCTTTAGAAACAGACAAATATTAATCGACTACGATTAGCGTTCTGGTCGACTGTCGACAAATAAGATATCGTATAATACTGCAGAAGTTTTGTTGGACTATTTGTGTGGGTCGTAGGCAAAATATATATGATGTGAAATCGTACAGAACTGGTTTTTTTTTTCATTTTAGTGGATGGTAAGAACATGAACATGAACACCTGGCCCCACAAAGATTTCCTGTCTTCCAAAAACGAGACAGAGATCCCCCAATTCTCTCTGTGATCCCAACCCCAACTCATTTCTGTTCGCTAATATTAAATTCTGTCTGGAAGAGTGTGGATTTAAAACGATTAAGAAGATCAAGGCAGAAGCACTGGAGGTGGTCGACACAGTCAAATTTGTGGACTCAAAAGCAATGCATAGAATCCTGAGAAAACTGCTTGGGTTGCTACATACATATTCAGGACACTAAAGAGACAAACGGTAAAACCCAGGTATTACGGTAAGTAATTTTTTTCATGATTGAATTTTTGGTAACACTTTCTGTCCATCTATCCGTATGTTTCCATATATATATATATATATATATATATATATATATATATATATATATATATATATATATATATATATATATATATATATATATATATATGTACATTCACGTGAAACATGACATAAATTTTATGGGCTGTAATCTAGTTGTGTTTAGTGAAGAGATAAAGACAATTTTTCAAGAAAAGTAAACAAGAACAGAATATGCGAATCAAAAGTGGTAAATGAAGTCAAATTCTCTCAGATAAAAGAATATGACAAACAGTTGATTTATAATTAGATAAAAATAATAGAACAGAAACAGCCAGACTGATTAGAGGGACAGAGAGGTGGCTGTTGCCTTCTTTAACATTTAATTCTTTTAGACTGTTTTCTTCCAATTTTACATCGAAATATTTTCTGAAAAATGGAAATATAAATGTCAAAACTTCGCTTATCTTTATTTCTTTCTCGAATGTATTTTTTCTCGTCTGGAGTTCACTCACTGAAAGTCGATAACGTACATATACGCTCACTTCATCCCAGAGCCAATTAGTCTCTTATCTTCAATAGCACAAATGTAATCTCTTTGTATTTATGGAAGACAAGATGCTTAATTAATAGGAAATTTTCTTTCTTAAATCTTAAGAGAATATATATATATATATATATATATATATATATATATATATATATATATATATATATATATATATTAAGGAATTTGTTGTTCTGAACAGCACACCGCCCAAACCCCCTACTCATGAGCAGAGAATTAATTTAAAAATAAAACTATACGAAACAACCTCCATAAGAAAAAGAAATCTAATGAATAAAGATAGCATGAAACAGCGAAAAACAGTTGGTGTGAACTCATTAGCAACAATAAAGTTATAAGTATGTAAATAGATAGATAATCTATTAATGTTATGTTTTCGGATATTGAGCGAAAACATTATGACCAGTGGTATGTAGCAATAATGAGATCCATGGTGTCGTAGAAAATACGCATGCCAATGGCAAAGGTATATAAGCAGGTAGGACACATACATCTATGTATATTGATTACTGCGGTTATGGGTGAAAAAGGATGGTGCAACATTGACAAAAGCTAAATCGTTATGACTAGAAGATTAGCTCAGACCATTTCCAAAACAGCACGGCTTATGGAGTGTTCACATTCAGTTGTGGCGAAGTACAAGTCAACAGAAGGGCTATTGTGATACAAATTGCAAATAGCTTAAATCAAGGTAAATCAAAGAATACTTCACAACACATAATACATCGATCCTTGTTGCTTATGAGGCTGCATAGCCACAGACTAGATAGAGTGCCCATGCTAACCAATATCCATCGCCGTAAGTATCTCCAATAGGAACCGAGCGTTGAAAATGGATCTTGTATTGATCGGAGAAGGTGAAAAATGGTTTGATGGGTCTCTCTCTCTCTCTCTCTCTCTCTCTCTCTCTCTCTCTCTCTCTCTCTCTCTCTCTCTCTCTCTCTCTCTCTCTCTTTCTCTCCCTCTCTTCTGAATCAGGTGGACGACTGAGTACGTGTGCATCGTTATATGGGGATGGGGGTGATGGCAATAGGATATACCGTTTATATAAAAATGGTACCGATGAATCATGTCGCAAATATCAAATTAATGCTTCACTAGGTACAATTTCAGCGAAGCTTTGAAACACATAGAGATTTAAAAATTGATTACAAGGTTTAAATACTATTGTAAAATGTGGCCTATGCTTTATATGTGATCAGGAAGTGAGAAAGTGACTAGGATTAAGACTAATTACCAGCGGATGATAAAGAGACCATAAATTTGGGAATACCTTCATTGTGTTGCTGAATGTGTAGATAAATGTTAAAGTAAGAGATTGTAAATGAAAGAACAGAATCTTTGAACAGGAAAGTATTTTCTGTCGTCTTTCATGGCCACTATTGGAAACCAGTTATGAATAGAAGTTGAATAGATTTTGTATTAAAATGAACGGAGAGACTCAACTTTCCTATTCGTTTTGGCAGGCATGATCCTCAAAGGATACAACTCCTCATTCTGTATATACACACATGCAGGAGTGCAGGCACACACGAAAAAATGTTCATTCATCGAACAGCATTCAGCAAGTTATAGTGATCTTATGTGACGAAATATTGTGATATGGTACGAAAAAAAATCCTAGTAAATATCAATGAATACACACACACACACACACACACACACACACACACACATATATATATATATATATATATATGTATATAAGTATTTGTATTTGTACCTGAGAGAGGGAAGGGGTGGGGAAGAGGGGGCGTATTGGAATGAATATTTGTATGCTTATTTATAGTGAGAGTCATATTTGTTACTTGACAAGAAACGTGTTTCTAAACAGAACGTTTATTATATGTAGGTAGGTCAATATGTCCGACGTATACTAATAAAAACAGCATTCACCATATACGATAAAGATTTATTTTTCAATCCTAGCAAACACACTTAACCCACCGTTTCTCTATGGCTCACATAGTTCGAGAATTATTCAGTGAAAAAATCCAGTTATCAACTGTGTAAGGCTATGGAATATTCGATCAACCTTTCCATACTTATATATATATATATATATATATATATATATATATATATATATATATATATATATATATATATATGCAATGCTCTTCCATAGGAATAGAGCACTCTGGTGGATGGGGAATTTAATCTAAATAAATATATCGCTTAAATTCAGCCTTACTGACCATCCAGTTCCCTGCCGCAAAGGTAGGATATCGGCCTCCGGGTCTGAAGTGAAGGTTTCAATCCTACCTCATGGTACTGGATGGGATAACGGATAGTCTATAGCCACAACTGAAGAGTTGTAATACAATGAAACAGCTGTCTGTAGATGACACAATGATATATATATATATATATATATATATATATATATATATATATATATATGTGTGTGTGTGTGTGTAAGTATTTGAAACTCCCATTAATATATGGTGAATGTATCATTTGGTCTAAACAGCGTAAATGGAATAAGATAATAGGGATGCTGCAGGAATCGAACATGTGGCTTGCAGGAGTCCCATTTTCTTTGATTGTTTATTCTATATAAGCTGTCTAGCGCAAACGATACAAACAGTCATTTCAAATAGAGTTTCAAAATAACATAATACTTTATGATTATTTCTGTCGGATTATATATCCATAAATATATATATATATATATATATATATATATATATATATATTTATATATATATATATATGTATGTGTGTGTGTGTGTGTGATTAGTTATTTATCTTATAAGTGTTATGTACTCGAGAATGCAGATATAATGGAGTAGACAGTGAGAATCGAGTTCAGACTCTAGCAAATGCTTTTCTATATCGACTTGTTAACCGTCGTTCTCCACCAACGTATAAATTAACCCTGAAAACAAATCCTGGATTTCATTTTTATAACTTTTTATACAAGCAGAAAAATGTCTTCAAGCAACTGTTGCATATATTGCACTGAGAATTGTTGTGAAAGAACATGAAGTGTTTTAATACATTCATTGCATCAGTCTACCAAAATGGGGAGACTTCTTTTGGCTTATTGTTGGCTTATTGATATTGATCAACAAATAAATGATTATATAGAAAATAGAGGTTGGCATGTAGGATTTTTGTATAAAGGGAAAAAAGATCCTGAAATCAAAACTTGATCAATAGATAAAGACAGCCAGATTTAAACCATTGCACCAGATATCATTCCAGTTTTCATTTCATTGGAATTATCTGATACAAGACACAGCAAACTTCCACTCTTTCATCATCATTAAGAAAACCCTTCATTCCCCAGCAGCTTCTGCCTCTCAGTTGAAAAGCTTTTATATACATTATTGATTGTAGATGCCATATGTAGTCATAAATCTTTATTCGATACATATATCGGCGCAAAAATACATATGAACTTTCTCAGAACATAAGACTCACAGGGGGTATCCTTGAGGAAATGTAAGTTATATTCAATATATCAGACAGTTTTGAAATTACGTTTGATATATTGAAACGGAGAGATCACACAACCAATTCCTTCTTGAACATATTTCTTGACATAAAATCGAAATGTATAAAATGATATTTGACGAAATGATATAAGAATATGTATAAATCAATAATGTTATAAATCCATACAGCATTTAGACAGAATACATGAAAATAAGATGAAATAAAGTTATAAAAAATGGGGGCTCAAAAATGATTTAAAACTGCAGAACTCATTATTCAAGAAATGACTCGTAAAATTTACCTATCAACATGCAAATATATCACACATGAACATTTACACTAAAACACGCATGCACACACAAATACACATGCATATATATATATATATATATATATATATATATATATATATATATATATACGTAAGTAGATCAGTAAATCTGTAGCCTAATGATGAGAACATCCATTTTACTTAACTATTTATTTTCAAATATGATTTGTTCCTTCGTGAATGCACTTAATTCATTGGTAAATATCAATCACATAGATCGAACATTATACAGTGAAAACTTCCGATCAAAATTCAGCTTATAACACACAAATACAAAAGTATAGATGCGCGCGTGCGCGTGCACACACACATACACACATACACACACACACACATATAATATATATATGTATTCATGCATATATATTTATACAGGTGCTCCCAAAGTTTTGGCGAATCGCCATACTCACATCGTCTCCTTCGGAGTAGTTCTCTCGCCAACGTTTATACACTTTGTAAATGCGTTCTGTTTCCGTTATTAAAATTTGCCAAACATTTGGGTAACATCTCGTGAATGGAAGATCCACAAATACATAACGATTTTCATAAATGCTTGTCATAGTCAGGGTTCGCATGCTGGGGAAGCATACCACTGAAAGTAGAGTGTATTTGATTCTTCTTGGTTACTCACTATTGTGTCCCTTGTGTCCGACTAAGCAAAGTTGAGTAATCTCAGGTTGATTCATGTAGATCATTGAAATTTTTATTATCGAGTATGATCACTATTTTGATGGATGACTACTTAGAAAAACCCAGATATGTAAAGTAGTTATCATTTTGTGTGTATACATACATGTAAATATTGACAATGAAAATCACCCACAAATAAATGTTGATGATACCATTTTTTTTTTTTTTTTTTTGCAAAAGATGAGGGAAGCCGGAGAAAAAGTAGAAGAGAGGGAGGGGTAAGCGGAGAAACGTTCGGCTGCACTAAGTTAACCTTTTGATCTACTTTCTGAGGGACGAAACGCTAAAGATCATTATATTAAAGATAAAGACATTCTTAGTCCATTGTTAAGAAGGACACGAAGAGAACGTAAAAAGTCGAGAGACATGAGATAACATAATGAACTACACATCAACCGCATTGTTTATCTGATTATTTGTGACAATGCTTGTGTGTGTGTGCTAATCTAAAACATGTACTCAAAACCATGTAGAGGCGTCAAAATGTGCAAATTTTGAATGTTGGAGACAAAGCCATGTGCTGAAACACCGTCCATTGCTAAGCAGCCACACCTTGATCTTCCAAAGTTTCAGCAAGTGGCTTCGCCCCCAACATTTAAATCTGCGCATTTTGACGCCTTTGCTTGGTTAAAAAGCTCATGTAGTTTTACATGTATGGGTGATTTTTCACAAAGTGACTGTATGATTCTTTCTCAAATAATCGGCACGTTACAAGTTCATATTTAGCCAATTGATCCGGGATTCAACTCCTCGCATATGTCTTATTAACAGAATAATCTTTCATACTTGAATCTTGACATTGTTGTTACCATAATTATAAGTAATTTCTTTTTGATATTGTATGCATGCAAAAATTTCCAAAGGTTTCCATTCAAAGGCTTATTTTTATACTTCCCGTCCTTTTGTACAAAGTTTAGGCAATGGTTTCACCAAGTTATCACTTCCCAAAAGATTACCATAAAAACAAAAGTAGCAATAGATAGAAAATGTGTCTGAGAAAATGACTGAACTGATTTTTCATTAGATCTGATATTTGTTTAGTTAGTATTTTGTTTCAGCTGACCGTGAGTCCCTTCGTGATAATAACGACACCCGAACCGATTTGCTGGAAAAAAATATTCTGAATTTTTTCTTATCAAAGTTTGGACGTGATAACTTAGAATGATATACGGCGCAGATAGCGGATAACTATGTAATCAAAACTCCTTCTGTACGTAAGCATCGGCGAGTGATGTCAATTGAACCAAAAGATCACTGAGATAATTTTTTTAGGTCCCATCAACATCACCAGTCTTTTAAGGTGCGTCGTTAGATCTGGAGCTTACCCAGAATTCGCTTAAACTCTCTATCTAGGGTGTCGTGGAGCCAGTACTTTCTGAGTTTGTCCAGTTCGTCTCTCCATATTGTATTCTACCGGTCTCAGTTGCGCATGTGATCTCTGGGGATATACGTTGTCTGCTTATCGCTTGTCTGTCATTCTTGCAATATGACTAGCCCTTTGCCATTTGATTTTTCAATGGATTTTATGATGTCTTGGACTCCTATTTTCTCCCCGATATATTGTTCTGTCTTGTGATATCTCCATATGGGGTTGAGTATGATTCTTTCATGTGCATGTTGCATGCTTCTCAGTCTACAGTTTCAGTTTCTTGGTTAGGTTCTATGTTTCAGCTCCATAAGTGGCTATCGAGAGGATACATTGGTTGTATACCTTTTTCTTTTGATTAATGGGATATTCTTGCTTTTTAGAGGTTAAGCACGCTCTGCTGGAGGCTTGCCATCCGAGATGATTTCTTCTTCTTTTAAGGATTTCATTGAGATTGGTTGTCCTTGGTAGATGTAGTGGTCTACTTGCTTCAATTCCGCATTTTCTAATCTGTGTCCTAATCTGTTGTGTCCTCATTTCTGGCGTGATCGTTGCAAATGACTTTTCTCAACTGAAGATCATGTGTAGGCCAACTTTCTTGCTTTCTTCATTTAGTTCATCGAGAATTTGTTGGATGTCGTGTAGGTTCTCTGCAAAAAAGGCGATGTCGTCTGCAAATCTGAGGTTGCTCAGATATTCGCCGTTTATTTTGATTCCTTTATTTTCCCAATCTAGGTTTCTAAAGATCATTTCGAGGCAGGCTGTGAAAAGTTTGGGTGATCTGGTATCACATTGTCTCACTCCTTTTGGGGGGCTGAAAGGGGTCCGAGTCTTTATGTAATCTGATAAAGGGGCTGCTGTGACCACATACACATTGTAGTACTAACGTATACAGGGTCTACAATTTGTAAACTGATGGCTTTCATGACCATGGGAATTTTCAAAGAAGAGTTGAATGCTTTCTTGAAGTCTATAAATGCTACAGCGAGTGGTATTTTGTATTCTGCTGCTTTTTCTTTCAGCTGATTTATTGAATGGAGATGGTTGATGGTCGAGTTGTTTCTTCCAAAGCCAGCTTGTTCCCGTGGTTGGTTTTCATCTTGTGCTTTTGTGATTTGCTTTAACGCCAAATTTATTGTCTGGTTTATTTTTGAAATGAAATTTTATTTACGAATATACCTGAAATAGAATTGATGTCCCAGTATGTTTTCTCAGCATCATCATCATCAAAACCATCTATGTATATATATATATATATATATATAGGAAAGCACAGAAATCTTTAAGTGATGTAACTTGTTCATTGTAAGTTTATGCAATGCTCTTCCATAGGAATAGAACACTCTGGTGTATGGGGAATATATATGCTAAATAAATGTATCGCTTATACTCAACCTTACTGACCTTCCAGTTCCTTGAAGCAGATGTAGAATACCGGCCTCCGGGTCTGAAGCAAAGGTTTTGATCCTACCTCGTTGTAATGGATATATATAATGGATAGCTTATAGCCACACTGAAGAGTTGTAATACAACGAAACAATTATCTGTGGATAACACAATTATATATATATATATATATATATATATATATATATATATATATATATATAAAAGACATTTAACATCAGATTTTTAGAGAAAAAAAGTCCTCTAAATTTTTTAAAGTCGAAGTGCATGATGATTCTGCTCAATGGGTTTTATTGATGCCTTTATCCGAAAATAAGATAAGATTCATAGAATATCAAAATACAACTATCTCGCTTGATACAAGTAAATTGCCTTAATTGGCGAAAAGAAGTTCATTAAAGATCTAGATTCTATCAAAAATCTTTTTTTTTAATTGCAAAATATACGTTGGAAAGGTGTAATAAACAACACTGAAAGTGTAGTCTTTTAGAAATCAGGTCAGCATGAAGAGAAAAATGTTTGGAAATGATTTGATTCGTAAATGACCTGATAAAAATGCTCTTATTTCATTATATCAATAAAATCATTTTGAACTTCGGTCGGAAATAGTTGGGTTAGGATTCCATTAGCCTTCTTTTCTTGTAAAATCATTTTAAAACGAATAATTTAATTCAAATCTGACTTATACGACCTAATAATTACATATCTACGATTAAGATGGTCAGTTTTGTGAAAAAAGCTTATATTGATTGTCGTATGTCTCCCTTGGTGTATTGAAAGCAAAACAGATTTGCCTTTCCGGTTTGGGACAGTATTGATTTTATTCTGTAACATATTCAGAGGAAACCCATTCAACATTATGATCATTTGCAATAAATAACTTTGATTGGTATCTTTCTTTTGAGATTAGGAGCCTTGATTTGGCAAAAGCAGTTCGGTAAAAATAGTAATTATGATTACAGAGAAAAGCAGGGGAAGCAGTACATAGACTGAAAATCACCAAGAATGTTATGCGGCAGAGATATTTGCATATTCTTGACCGGTGCCACGAGTCACTGATCAAGTTGAAGTAAAAGCCAGAATATTGATTTTCAAAACAAGCAGGTCATCTCCACCAAAACAACAATTACAATTGAACCAATGGATTAATACCAATGAGGACATTACCTGCTTTAGCAACATCGAGAAGAAAAATTATTGTATCATGGACTTCTACCCCCCCCCCATCCAAATGAATCTTTGAGGAAGCCATAGAATTTGCCAAAATCTATACTTATAATCAACAACAGGGACATAGAAATAATCAAACACTGTAGATAGACGGTACTATTCGACAATCAAGAACAATGGACTTCTGCAACGTCTGCAGTTTAGATGTTTCTATAGCTAGTCTCAATTCAGCTGAGATGTCCGATCTGATCAGTTTGTACGTTTTATATAACCTAAACAAAAAACTAGCGTATTAATCGTAGAAAATAGCAACACGCAAAAATGTGAAAATATTTTTAAAATACATCATAAAAGAAATGAAAACAATGAACTTTAATGTCTTAATCAAGGCCAATGTTAAAATCTATATTTTTTAGATATCACTCTTAATTACAACCACGGACCATATAGCAAAGAAAATTAAATATATCAATACAACTTATAATCTCCCGAACAAAACCATTAAAAAGATCCACAATTCGATAAAAACCAGACTAATATATAATTCCTCTAATGGAATAATCTTCAAGGTTAGAAATGAATATACTAAAGCCCTAAAGAATAGCTGCTTTGCCGAAACGAACATTTGGTATGATAAAAAAACAGGCAAATCCAATAGAGAAAAACATAGCAACAACAACGAAAGAAAAAAAATGATAAAGTTAGAAAAATCATCTGGTGTACACCACCATTCATCCTAGAAGATAAAACTAACTTAGGAAAAATATTCATCCAATTAGTACAAAAACATACCTCCCGAGTAACCCACCGAGTAAAATATTTAACAAGAACAAACCGAAAATTAATTTTAGTTGTACAGAAAATTTTGATACACTCATTACAAAACAGAACAATAGAGAAATTAGAATTAATAATTACGCAAAAAGCATGAATAAATGCTACTGCAATAGTACAAACAAAAATAGAGGCTCTTTGCAAAACAATAGTCTAAAATTGAATACTATATATCGATCCAACACGTCATCCTAGGAGAAATCCTTAGAAGTGATATATTTTATGAAAATATCGAAAAAATCCTTTAAACTTAGATTTGCCAACTATATATCATCTTTTACTAATGAAAAATTTTAAAATAGTATATCACAGTCGACATATTATTAGAGACTAAGTAATAGTTATCTCAAACCGACAGTAATATGGAGAATGTTAAAACAAACATACATATGCCAAAATATTGAAATTCCATGCCACCTATGCCTGAATGAAAAATTAGAAATCCTTCGTTTTGTCAGTAAAACAAAAGAATAAATAAATAAATAAATAATTATGAAATAAAAAAATGAAATAGCGTTAAAATGCCAGTACCGCTCAAAATTCCTATTAACAAACATGACTCAATAACCCACATACTAAAAATAACTAACATAGAAATCTCATTTACATAGCCACCTCAAAGAACAATCCTATCAATACAATTACTCTTGACATGGGGGAATAGACCAAACCCGCTTTAATTAGATAACCCTCTCAGGTCATATAAAAAGGACCCTAACATTGGGCAATATTTTCAAGTGAGAATAAAATACCCACAGAGGAGAAACATACCACAAATGAATGGATAGAACAACCATTCACTGATAACAAAAACGCCATAACAACTAACAGATGCGCATTCCCATTCAACAAAAAATGAAGCAAACAATAGCCAACCACTAAAGTAAAACAAATAGAATAAAGAAAGACTCTACCACCTTGAATAATACCCCCCCTGTCCAAAATAAGAATCTTTAATAAACTGCATCATTCGCCTGAAGGAGTTCATTCAGGACAGAAACATAAACGTGTCATGAATTCTTATTCCATTATATTTTAAGCTTTACTCTAAACCAACATAATGCTTAATTTTTGTATGTTTCATTTATGAATGATGATATAAAATAAATAGCACAAAAATAGCACGTCCCTATCAGCTTACTATCGGAAATTATACTGAATGAATTAAAAACCAACGGTTAAATGGAAAATTTTAAGACAAACTAACACATACCAAAATTTAGAAAATTTTTGTAATCTCTACCTAAACGTGAAAATCGAGTTATTAGATTTTGCAAAAATTAGAACGAAGCCCAAAGTAAATTCATTAGATAGAAAAAAATGAAATATCACTAAAATGCAAGCATCGCTTAAAATTCTTATTGATGAATATAATATAATTGCTATCCATACATTATTAAATTAAAGATAATATAGACAGTTTATTTACATACCCATCATCACCAAAAACTTCTAATCACCATTATCTACTACCTAATATGCCCGTGTTAATTAGGAATGATACAATCCACTAGAACCAAAAAGGATATCAACATATGCAATAGACCCAATGCCAAATATCAAGGTCAAGATAAAATCATCCCTCAGAAAACAATTAGGCATTTTTCAAAGATAGCTCCTATACCTAGCTCACACCCTTTGACGTGTTACTTACAAACACCAACAAAAATATCCGCACTACTAAAAAAAATCAAACAAAAGGAATAACTCCTCTCTCTCACAGCAGCACCCACAAGATTCTCACAAAATTCCTCAAACTAGAATCTGAAAACACAGACTATTCGCTTGATGAGGCTCAGAGAGGGAAGAAACTTAAACTTGTTTGTGAAGTGAATCAACGTCCTATTATATATTTGCGGCTCTGCTCTAAATCAACTTGACTTTCGAAGTATATTTTGAATGTATCGAGCACACTATGAAATAAATCCATTACATATCAGACATTGCTTGATATTATGCTATATTGCTAACCTGATCTGTACCATATGTATTATATATATATATATATATACACACACACACTCACATATATATATATATATATATATATATATATATGTGTGAGTGTGTGTGTGTATATATATATGTATATATACACACACACACACACTCACATATATATATGTGTGTGTGTGTGTGTGTGTGTGTGTGGGTGTGTGTGTGAACCAAATATATATATGTATGTATGTGCATATACATCTAAGTAGACATAAGATTCCAACATATGATGAAATGTATACGTATACACAGGAGAATATTCATGCACACATACGTCAACGTACACATAAATATTAATTGAATTGGTTTTCTTTCGCATTTCAAGAGCAGATATAGTTTAATCAGAAATTAAAATGCACAATTTCTTCTACTTTGACCGTAAACATAATCTAAAACTAAAAATACAAACCCTATGCGATGACGTCTATGATTGAAAAAGCCCCATTTTACATAATTACTTTTAGACCGGAAGAATTCTTCATAAATGTCGACTAGAAGAAGAATATGAGATGCAAAAACATGGCGGGAGTCAGCCTATTATTTTTGATGAATTTCTGTGGGCTCCATGAAATATGTTGTCATAATGTACTTTGATTACATTTTTAAAGCAGTAGAAATTAAACACAAAATGTTAAAGATAATTTATCAAAAGAGCACATTCAAAGGGAATATTATTTGTTCCATAGAGTCCGATATAATATTGTAAATTCATGTTAAACGACAATCCATGCTATAGGTATTATTTTTGTTTGTCTGGCACAAGGTCCACAAGGGTTGAATAATTTTTGAAGATCAAAGACTTGTTTGCTATTTATTGCTCTACGACAGGCGTCTAATGTAATCTATGCTATATCAACCAATAAAATACTTTTAATTGCATAACATTCAATAGGCAAAACAGCATATTAGAAACCACCAAAAGAAATATTAGTACGACTTGATGAAATCAGAATTACACCATTTTCCAAAATTTAGCTGCAAAAAAAATGTTCGATCTATTTTTTGTTTCAACTGGTAATTAATCTTTTACACAATAATCCCGTCTCGTTTTAATTTCCTTTTTCTTTTTGGATAAATAATCAAGGCCACGCGATCTTTTTTGCACCTCACGCAAAATTTGATTATGTTTGATTTGCTGTGGGTGTTGTTTTGAATGAGGCCATTGGTTGGTTGCTTTCTGTTTTTTTATTATTATTATTATTATTATTATTATTATTATTATTATTATTATTATTATTATTATTATTATTATTATTATTATTATTATTATTATTATTATTATTATTATTATTATTATTATTATCCAAATTTAAGTTTAAGCTAATAAAATTCTGTACAAATAGAACAATAAAAAGGAAAAAAATGGTGGAAATAAATGCAGGCATAAAAGGGAGCCTTTCCTATAGCAGATGGTCGAAAAATCAAAGAAAAGCAAAAAATTGCTGAAACACCAACGGTTTTAAATTGATAGGATTTTTTTCGTTTTTTTTTAAAGAAAGCAGATGTGGCTGTTTGATTATGTATTCTCGAATCCAAGACTGTAATTACAAAACTGAGAGCTGCAAAACAAGAAAAATCTGGACGCTTTCAACAAAATAAGGTAAAAGAAAATAATGTAAAAATGAGAGAATTTAAACAAGTCTGCTCAGTCACCCAAAAGAAACCGTAACATGACCAACGTATTTTGGTTGCATTTTGTGTTGGGGGTGATCAATCAAGTCCAGGAAATAGAAAAGTTTTTCGTCAATTTGAAGTATGATATGTAGTAAATCACTAAGAAGATATATATGATCTTTTGGAATAGAATTTCAACATTTTATTTGCAGCCGTAACTTTCTGGTGGTTTTGGGTCACGAGCAAATCTGATATAAAAGGTAATCGGTGCTGAGTTGATGATAAAAGCATGAAATTTGGTAAAAATATTCTTTAATGGGTACTAATCATTTTCAGATATGGAGACATTTTCAAGTTGTCCTTCTATAGAAACGGTTGCCAAAGGATTCATTTTCCATAGCAACCGCTTGAAAAAAGATCTTTTAAATCTTAACAACAAAATGTTTCTCAACGTTTTTCGTGGTAACAGGTATGCATAACGGAATACTAAAAGTTCATCAGAGCCGGACCCTTTGAAAGGTATAATTTTCAAGATGGCGTACCTAGGCCTTTTTAAAGATGTATTTCATGAGTTATGGATGTTTTTATTCGGCAGTACATGTTGTATAGAGAAATTCATGGATACACCTAAAAATTTACCTACTTCTTCCTCACCTCGCAGCCCATCTTTCCACTAAATTTCATAGAAATTCATTGAAGACTCTTGGAAATATTGTACACAAACATGAATCAACACAGAAAGCTGTTTAATTCAGGACAAAAAGAGTTTGATTCATTTGTAGCATCTGACGTATTGTTATTTTCACAAAAATCTAGATGTGGGGCCTAATCCTGCACTGATATTCTAGACGGTGATCCTTTATGATACGTATTACTAGCATATGTTGGATTGGTTTCAATAAGAGCCACTTGCTCTATTAAATCTTCGAAATATCACAAATTGGCAGATACACTCAAGCTGAACATAATGAACATATGCAGAAACCTTTAGCAAAAGACATTTAACGTTTAATGATACTAAGTCTGAAAAATCAGTGTCCTCTATTTATGTTCTTGATTACTGTGTGGGGAATGGAACGATCCAACCAGACCCCCAGGGAATGCGCCCTCTGCAAGAAATACATCTTCCTTCTATTATTAGATCTTTGTGAATGACCCAAGGAATGTTCACAGACTTGACTTTTCAGACACGATACGACTTCTGATAAAATGTAAGACATTTCATCTTAATAAAAAAAGCATTTACGTTGCTGAAAAACAAGCTCTCCGTTGCAACTCTATCATCGATCGATGAATATACACAATTTGTTGCTGAGTGCGATGCATAGGATGTGACACTTTCTGCAGTATTGAATCAAGGAGGCCATCCAGTTGCCTTCATTTCTAAAACTTTGCAAAGTGGCTGTTGAGAGGGAAAATACGGCAATCATTAGAGCAGTTTTCAAGTTGAGGCATTTCTTTGCTAGACAGTATTTTGTGCTTATTACCTATCAACGCTCTGTGGTCTGTATGTTGGACTACGGAAGACAAACTGAAATAAAGAATGACAAGATACAAGAATGGATTTTGGAATCAGCATCCTTCATTTATACCATCAAATATCGCTCAGGCAAGGAAAATACGGTACCTGATAGACTGACCAAGGCATTTCGTTATTCAGAATTTCGACCATCTCATCTTAGGGGATTTCATGATTGACCCTGTCATCCTGGTGTAGTTCACCTCTAACACTAATTGTTTGCGTCTCCTGTGAGGATATTGACTATATTGATCAGTGTAATATGTATGACTCAGTTATGATAATATTATCGACATTGTTTCTACTTCTTACATGCCAAAAGAAACCTGAAGAAACCTGGCTGAATTCCTCCAGGCATTGTGTCGTCTTAGCAAAGGCCGCGCAATTAAAGCTGTAGCAGCTGATCGGTATCACAAATAGCCTGTCATAGATTCGTTTGTAAACGGTTCAGTATCACCTGGAGTACACCAACGACTGTTGGAGGACAAAACGCTGAAACCAGGCTTATTCTTTGGGCTTGGCTAAAAGGAACTCGAAGGTGTACGATTCCTCTACGGAACAACTTGCTGCTGCAGGTACATGTTCTCTAAGTTCAATGAATTGTATTGAATCCAAACACTTAGTTTCTGCAATACTGAGCTAGTTGAAAATGAAGACTCAGCAACATTCAATTAAACTGAAAGTGTAGTAGCTCCGAGGACTTAGTCCATTTTGGAGAGGTAGTAGAATAATACAAAGGGACGCACTTCATTTTGTAAAAGGACTTAATTCAAATGTAGAACGCAGCTTTTCTCTTCATAAGACCTTGTTTGCTGCCTTATTGTTGTTGCACTGCTTCGGTCGTTTTTCATAATATCTTCCTTGCATGCTAGCACATGATTTTCCAATCCCATTTTGACCATTTGGCCAATGTTTTCTATACTGATTAGTCCTCTGTCACATACAATCTGTCCGTGGCATCCCTGGGGTCTACGACCTTGTGAATCGTCATAAATTTCTTTGTTTGCCGGGTCATTGAGTTCATTCTTCGTTAAACCAAGGAATGGTCCTATGTATCTTACTACCGATACTACCAGTGTGTTCATTGCGTGTATCAAGTTTCTGCTATTTAGCCTAGGTATTCTTCTAGTTCTAAAGTATTCCATTTATATACATTAGGTGGTTGACTTTTCCCTTTGTTCTGGGAAATCGGTATTCTTGGCTGTTTTTCAACATGATATTCAATGGTATCATGGTTAGCACAAATAGTAGTGAATCGGAGAGTTCCTTCCCTTTTGAAATTTGCCCTTTTATATTTACCTCTGCTAAGTTTTCTCTTGTAGCTTTCAATTTTACTTTCCAGTTTTCCATAGAATTGGCTGTTCATTTTTCCACTGGTATTCGAGTATCCAGCTGTGTGGGATCATCACATGCTTTTTTGTAATCTAACATTGCAACAATTTTCTCTTCCTTTCTTCTTTTAGAATCATCTGGTCAATGTAGAGTAATTCATTTGCTCTTTTGGTCCGCTTCCTGCATCCTTTTTGTTCTTCTGGTAAGAGTCCCCTTCGTTCCAAGGAAATATATATTCTTTCTGCTATCTACGCAGTCAGAATTTTCCATATTAGTAGTAGGCACGTGATTAGTCTATAGTTTCCTGCCTGAGTCCCCTTTTCAATGTCGGAGACTTTGCCTTTATCTGTGCAACTTTGGAGTTGGTGAATTAGTCTGTTGTGTAGTGTGGTGAATTCTTTAGACCAATATCAATCAGGTCCTGGTACTTTCCAGTTACCTATTTTTGGAAAGAGTTTTTCGGTGTGATTGAATTCAATTCTATTCCCCCCGTACGCCTTGAAGTTTGTTTTTGAAATTATCTTGCCATTCTGGAATTGTTTCTTTTTGGCCTCCCAAAATGTCGTTCCAGAAGTTATTTGTCTATGGCGTCCGGTCTACATTCTTTCTTCATTCTTTATTCAAGTCTTGGAAAGATTTCTTTCGTTGTTTTTGGGAAGTGCAGTTCTGTGTGTAGTAAGCAATCCTCTGTCTAGATCTCTTTAGACTTGCTTCTTTGACTTGTCATCTTCGATGTTTTTTTCAATGAAGCGAGTATCCCTTTTATCTTATCTTCTAGGTGACTTGTTCGTGGTTTGTTCACATGCAGTGTGTTTTTCTCTAATTTATCGTCTCTATACTAATGGGAGATCTGTTTTTCTAATCTCCTTTCCCTGGCAGGTTTTTGTTCCAGGTTTCTTCTTGTGGCATTATGATGTCTGTTACAATTTTGCACCAACGTGAGGTTTTTGAGCTGTTAGTTTCGATGTGCTGTAAAAGGCAATTGGCATATTCGGCTGGATCATTCACTTTTTTCTTAGCCCGTAAAGGATGGGAGTTTTCGTTATTATCATTATTATTATTATTATTATCATTGTTGTTGTTGTTGTTGTTTTTGTTGTTGTTTTTGTTGTTGTTGTTTTTGTTGTTGTTTTTGTTGTTGTTGTTTTTGTTGTTGTTGTTTTTGTTGTTGTTGTTGCTGTTGTTGTTTTTGTTTGATGCTGAGGATAGTATCTTGTTAAGCTGGGTCTAAATCATGGTCTTCGGTCGCTATCGGGAAGTTGTCATTTTATCGACAGTGCTTTACGTAGTAGATGGACTGTTCTGATTAGGGCAATTTTTCGGACGTGGCTGATATGCAATACGTGCAATTTTTCCTTTCCTTCTTCATAAGTCCTCGAACTCAGATGACCATTGGTGATGTTTCTGTTGATTTCAATCTCCAGGTTTTAATACTTGGACAATTTTTCTGTAACTTTCATGGAGGAGTTTCACTCAGTGGGTATTGCAATGTGAATGAGGATGCACCTCTTTTCTTCTGTGTTCCTGATAGCAACGCCAGGCCTGTTCACTTTTATTTCCCTGCGTATAGGCATGTCCCAAAAGATGGTGACATTGAGTGTCTGTTTGGTTGGTGCTCATACCATCTTTCAGATATTTTGATTTCGTATATCCTGCAATCCTGCAAATCTTTGTGCAGGTATCTCAGTGAATTGTTGTGGTTGTGGATATACTAGATCGACGAGGATCTTGTATGTCTGTAGGTAGGTATTGGGTCTGTAGTTTTCGAGTTCTGCGTCTCCTCGGTCATTGGGACTAGGTGGTCCATCTATGACATTTCTCAGGATTCTTGACGATGTCATTGTAAACTATTGTTAGATCTTCATGGAAGCTAGGTTGGCGTTTTATCTCAAAGTTAGCAATGTTATGTGTCCTTGGTGTTTTCTAATTTTTGGTCTTGTTAATGACAGTAGTGATCCGTATTATGTGAATGTCCGACCAGTTTTGCCTCTTTATGGGTTTGTAAAGGATATTATATTATTATCATTCCTATTATTACTATTCCGGATAAAACATTTAAAAAAACCCAAAACAGCATTACTTGTATTTATGAATAAGTAGGAAAAAGGAATTGAGGAGACGCTGCCTCTTGGTTTTCCACGGAGATTTCGATTTAAAATTGATGATTATTGCCCAACTGATCATTTTTCTACATCCACAATGGCAATTTGAACCTACCATGATTCTTAAATCTTAGAAACAACTGTCACCGATTCAGTAGGAAACTGATATCTGGAGTGATCAATATGCACATGAAAGAACCATGCTCAACCTCACATGGAGAGATCACAAGAGAGCACAGTATATATCAGGGAGAAAACAGGAGTCCGAGACATCATAGAATCTATTAGAAAAATTGAATGGCAATGGGCTGGTTATGTTGCAAGAATGGCAGACAACCGATTGACGACTCATAGCATAGATCCCCAGAGATCATATGCGAAACCGAAGCCGGCAGAATACAAGATGGAGAGACGAAGTAGACAGATTCAGAAAGTACTGGCTCCAACGACGGACAATTAAAGACTGATGATGATGATGATGATGATGATGATGATGATGATGACGATGATGATGATCCTTAATTTTCAATCTTGAGTTACACTAGTAAATCACGATTAAACATATCCATAGGTTTTGTGTACGTCTTAATATACATATGTGAAGAAAGTAAATGTATATTCGAACTTTTTACTTATCGCATAGCATCTCTTGGTATTTTGATGCGATTAAGAGTTTTTTAATGGGATTATTAGAGCGGATTCCTTTAGAGAAGGATCTACGAGAGAAATGTATTGCTCTTTTTCTTTACTCTGTGTCAGAAGGGGCGTGTAAATACCTATTTGTATATGCAAGCGTTTAGGTGAATATGTATGTGTGATTAGATTATATGCCTCAAAACGTACATATATAACACAATGTGTCTATGCATATTCACTCTCTATAAATGCAGCATCTATCATTTCATTTTATTACGCATACAAGTGAGTAGTGTTCTAGCGTGATTTGATTAATGATTATGTCAGTCACTGAGAAGCAGTTTTTATCTATGATGTGAAGGCCTACTTTCTTGCTTTCTTCAATCAGTTCGTCTAACGTTCTTTTCAGAAAAACACAAAATGGTACTAACTGTTAATATCTTTGCAATTTTGCATTTCTCAACCCACTTTAGGTGGATTTCTAGTGTTCAATAATTCTCAGATGGAATCAGTAAGTTGAACTCGAGATTTGCAACCACACTTATGCATAAATCTTCTAAGGAAGGCTGGGTGATAAATTCTCTCAGAGTAGTGAATGAACATTAATCCTATTGCTTGCAATCAATGATAGATCATGGGAGAAAATCGAGAACATTTCTTCTTCTATCTCTCTGTTCTCGATTTTTTTCTTTCTCTCTGTTTTTGATTTCTTGAGCAGGTGACAACAGCAGCTATATCCATTTTTAGTTTTGACGGATGAATGTCAGTGAAATATAAATGTTAGAATGATTGAGCGAGTAATCATATTTAATTATACAGGAGTAGCATGTGTACGAAGTACAGGTGTATATGACTCCCCAAATTTACTAGGATCAGTCTAGTCTGAGCCATTACGGTGTCACCCAATAATAAGTTGCGACACCTGGTTGAAGCCTTTGATCTTTAATTCTGTGTGTCTGTGAATATATGCCAGTGTATGTAATTGTGAATCTATGTAAGTGTGAACACAGTATGGAGGCATAATCTTTAAATGCAGACCAGACAGAAATTGAAATGGGCGTACGTGCGCGCACACACACACACACACACACACACACACGACATATATTACTATGCGAAGTTTAGTAAAGCTCTTTTTCTGTTTGTATGTGTATGCGTGCGTGCTTGCTTGTGTGTGTGCGCTTTTTGATTGCATATACGTAAATGCACAAGTAAATTGGTGTACATGTGTAATTGAATACTGTTGCGAAGGTCTTTTCAGCAAGCCATAGAATTATGAAAATATTCGTATGCAAGTTTGGTCTTGATGCTGATGACAGCAAGACCACTTAAATCTTCCTTTGCCTTTGATGAACACATATATGTTTTTATAAGTTTAAGTTTTGAAAAACTTCGCTCCGCGAGAGAGTTAATGCAATCTTCAGAGCAATCCAGAAGTTTGGGCACAGGCTGCAAGTTGGTTCTCCTATAGGAATGTTAGCATCTCCAGGGCAGTTGTTTGCGGTGATTGTTGTGGCCGGTTCATTATTTCTTCTGCCATCTCAGGTCTATCAACACCAACTTTCCCCTTTGCAGTCAGCGTTTTCTACACTTTGGTGCAAGGCTATGTTTGCTGAACGTAAGCCAGAACTAAGCTAAGAATATTGGAATACATCTGAAGAGTTTTAGAACTAACCAGTTTAGTCTAAACACAACTCAGTTCTGAGCTACAGACGCTTTTTTCTCTTCTCACTTAAATTCCAAATTACCCCCAAAATATTCAAATTCCTCCTTACTTCACTGATCTATACTATTACAATAAGTAGTAAATCTGATTTTGTCAACGTTTATGTATGGAAAATTAGCAGAATTTTTAAGATTATTTTTAATACTCTGGGATATTATAGCTATGATTTTCAAATACCCAGGGAGATAGATTTATTTTAAACTTCAATTCCTTTTCTGTTGTCAGGACACTTTCATTACATGAAAAATAACATTTTGATTTTCAGAAATTTCGGAAAATTTCTCAATGCCAAATTCACCGTTATTTGAAGGTTTTCTTTTAATAAATTATTTTTGTTTATATTTTTCACAAAGGAAGGTTATATCGCATTTTTAAAAAAATTGTTTCTTCTTATTTATGACCAAAAGATTTCGAAATAATTCATGCTAGACTGAGGCATTTTTGTTTATCTAGGGTGTCAAGTTCCCAGTGGAAATCTTTGGCCCAGTTTATAAATAAATGGCTCCCGTCTTGTCTCTATAGACAACGGAACGTACCCTCCAGGCCGCATGTCTGAGCTAAGCGTATGGAGATCCTGGGATGCTCAGATCGTCAGAATTCCTTTCCAGGCTTCGTTTTTGTAGTTCAGAGAGGAAGAAGAGAGTGATCCGTCTGAAATTAACTTGGCTGCAGGAGCTGCCAGAAGGAACTTCAAATTGGACGTTAAAGGGACTCCACTCCCTGGTTTAGAATCAGAGTAGTCCTTCTCCTAGACTAGTTACCTTCCCAAGACTAGAAAGAGATGGGTCCATGCCTCTCCGAAGGATTTTAATGCAAAGTGATCATACTCAGCTCCGATAAGAGTTTTAACTCGGGTCACCGATTTCATTGTCTGCCTTGCCACTACGCCATTCCATCTTTCATGAGTAAGGTTATTGAAATGTCATTTAAAAGAGAAATGTCACTAAATAACATCAACTCAATAAGTAGTATTAAATGTCTATTATGCGATTTCAAATATTTTTCACAAAATCGCTGACAAAATTAGATTCAGTAGTTTTATAATAGTTTAAACCAGTTGACCCAGACGAAAAATTAAATTTCAAAAATAGAAATGAATAAATTGAATATATAATTCACTTACAAGTAAGTCATAGTTGACTTTTCACCTAAACTTATTCACACCACTCCTGCCGGAGGGACAGTAAAGCTATTGTCCATATAGAACCGGTCCGTGATGTTGCAAATGTTTGGGACCATGGTTTCGACGAACTGGATTTCAGTCAATGCAAGTTAAGAGAAAGTGAACAGCTAACAGTGAAAATAAATCACAAAGACAATTTTGATAATTTGGATTGAATTAAATTATTGTATTTCCTTTTTTGTTCGAAACTTTTTTCAATGACTTTTGGTCTGTGACTTTGAATCAACCAACGAGAACCGTCAAATTAAATAGTAAAAAGAAAACAAAGGAGAAAATGGAAAAAAAAAAAGAAGTAATACTTAGTTCACAAAATTGACCGAGGGCAAAGCAAAGAGCACGTTGAACAATGAGAGGAGCCAGAGCCCCAAACTTCGAGAAATTATGTGCTCCTTGTATTACCTTGCATATAATTGTCTAATGGTACCTATTGTAGTAATGGATCCTGATTTTTGAAGAAAAATCGTTAGTCTGTTTTGATGCCCCTTACGGCACGTGGTGCCTTACGTGCAGCGCATTGTGCTGCATGCCTAGCGGCGATCCTGTAATGTCACAAAATGCAAAACGATGATTCTCTGACAGCAAGTAGAAGGAATATTTAAGTTAGCGAGACGGCGAATGGTAATTGTTGAATGAATCGCGTTGTTAAGGCGACGAGCTACAATTATCGTCTTCAAGTAGTAATCGGGAGATGTGCAGACAAGTTGGGGGGGGGGAGAAAGCAATTGGGAATCAGAAAAAGAAAATGAAACTCGTGACAAATAAATACGTGGAGAGTCTTAGGTGGGGAATTGAACCGACAAACATAGAATGATAGGAGGAAACTAGTTGTGTAAGATAAAAAAGATAAGGTGTTGGATTGGGAAAGAGATAATAAATAGAGAAAAGGGGAAAGATAGAGAGAGAGAGAGAGAGAGGGGGGGGGAATAACTAGAAAATAAAGAGAACTTGAAAGAGAAAACTGAAAAGCGATTGAAAGGTAAACGGGAGATGAGCACACAAAATGTATGCGTTTGTAAATCAATGATAAAAAAAGATTCATTTTACACAACAAATATCTATTCTTCAACATAATTAGAAATTCTCGACTAAAGCTGTCAATAAAGATGTCTACATAGGTTTCTTCAGTTTTCAGTTGGTTGGCTCTCTGGTTGGTTGGCTATGTATGTATGTATCACACGTACGAGTCACACCAAAAAATAAAGACTGACAGTTTAAAAATCGACTCATTGTGTGAATAGAAAAAAATCACCTTCTAAATAGTTTTTTTTTGTGAGGGGTTCAATTTGAAATGTAAATGTATGCTAAATTAGCCCCTCAGTTTGCGTCCACCTGTATCTATTAAACATTCACTCTTTTAGTGATCACTGCTGAATAAAAGGTGAGAGATGTGATTTGTTGATCAAGCCCCTTTTTCTATTCTCTTAATCACCCCCAACACGACATCTTTCCAAAAGATCTAGGTCACGTGACGGCTTCTATTGAATGTGTAACGACACCTGTTTTCTTCTTTGTCAATGCATTTAATCGAACACTTCCCGATAGATCAAATAAATCGAACATTATACAATGAAAAATTCAGCTAATGATGGACCTTGATCCACCCTCAAATAGCTGGAAAGACGTTGAAAGGGAGACGGGAGGCACAAAAGTAGAGACACGGGGGCAAAGTGACGGAAAATAGAGAAAGAGAGAGAGAAAGGGAGAGAGGGAGAGTGACAGATTGGCAGAGGAAGGAAGAGAGCGAAAGTCAAAGTAGTAAAACTATTAACAGAGAATAATGGACAAAGAGACGAAAAAGACAAAGCTATAAATGTAAACAGACAGAAAAGAGATAGAAAAGCAAAGAGCAAACAAAGGTATCTGTATACAATAGAATCTATGACTGGGATTTCTGCTGCTACTGTTCGTGCTGTCGATGAAAAACCAGAAAAATGAATTCTCCGTGCGACACCAGAGGAACATATTACCTGCACGCATAAAAACTTCACTAAGATGCCGGCATTGTCTTCAAATCACACCACCTTACGAGTTGCCATTCATTCATAACATTCCAGACAGCCAATTTAACTCGCAATTTAACTGCAAACGTTAATCTGATTAGAACATTAAAGGTCAGTCTGTGTAGTTTATGACGAAGGATCTACCGCTAACATACATTAACAGGCTTCAACACGCGGTGATTTTGTTGTTGTCTTCCGTTGCGCGTTTATATGAAAATAGGTGAATGGCGCGTCTACATGGAAGGTGGTAACAGTAAGGATAACGATAGCGCCAATCGTCCTCTTTTTAAAGAAATAATGGTTAAAATGTATGACGAACGGCTATGAATTGAGAGGTTCTAGACCAAGTGCCTGTTTCATAACATTTATTACCCCAGATGAAGTGCAGCGAATATATATATATGTGTGTGTGTGTGCGTACATATACATATATTTGTGTGCGCACGCATGTGTGAACAGTAGATAAAGGGAAAGCATTCAGTTGTTGTGATTCTTAATTTTTTTTTTTAGATGAAAGTTTGCATACAGGAGTGATGAGACGGTGACAGTAAACGATGAGGTAGACATTGAACTGTTACAGTTTTGTGAAGGAAAGAAGAATATTTGCAGAGGCATTTACCCCAGATATACTGGAATAGGCTACAAATTCTGTTACTACCGCTGATGATCGCTGAAAGAACACTGAGTTATGGATTAGCGAAGATGCAACTATCTCTACAGAGATTGTTATAACCAGCATTGCAGCTATTTCATCGCGCCCAGACTAAACCTTATGTCAGTATTTGCCGCACGCTCCCCGTCGATATTCATGAGTCGATTAAGGAATGCCACCATCGATGACGCGTGCTTCGTGCGAGAATGTACGAAAGCCTAGTGTGTGCTACATGTCACTTCTTTTTAAATGAAAGTATGCTGCATTTTGTAAGGAAATAAAAGGATAAATCGTCAGTAGGTGTGTGTGTGTGTGCACGCGTGCGTGTGTGTGTATGTGTGTGTGTGCGTGTGTGTGTGTGTGTGTGTATGCGTGAGTGTGTGTGAGAGAGAGAGAGAGAGAGAGAGAGGAATCGAGTAAAGTGAGCTGAAAACGTCAAAAATGAAACTGATGGAAGTATCTTTACGGAGAGCACATGTTTTCCACACATTGAAGATATAATTGTCTACACCGAAAATGAAACAAATAAAAACATCTATTGAGGCCATCTTATCATAAATTTGATAAATATCGTGGGAAAATGGTTATTGCTAATAAAGGATTTGTATAAATGCACTTGTGCGCGAAATATCATGGTGGTATGTTGACACAATGAATGAAACTCCGATTTGTAAACTGTATTACAAATATGAATTATAATCAACATCAGTACCCTGGTCACATTGTATTACAGGCACTGTTCAATGATATAACCTATGGTACGCTAGAAAATTTTATTCATGGTTATGGCATGATTCAAGAGCTAAGTCATTCACTAGTAAATATTTATTCTAGTGGGATCGGTTGAAATAATAGTGAATCCTTTCATTCGTGAAAAGTAAACAAAAAGATAAACAAAAGAGTAATGCTCCAGATTTGAAACAACTTTGATTTGCAGACTAGTAATTGCCAAAAGATATATCAAACTTTTTTCAAGTCATATTCGACAGTCTCTCAGGCTACTCATTACTGTATATGATCTTAAAACATCCATTAAGTCCGAAAATCAATAATCGATAACAGCAATTAATCATCCCTAGTAAAGTATCAAGCCCAGAAAGTGGTTTTATGGGATATGATACTTACAAAAGTTTGCGTTTCCTTTTCTTTGAGGGTATGAGATGCTCTCTTACTTGCTAAACAGATTCTCTAAAGTTACAGAACATTTTGTAGAAGGTAAAATTCCAGATGAATATCCTCATTACAAACTTTTGAGTCGAAAACATTTCAAAAGATTTTCAGGCTCTTGGAGAAAAATATGGATTTAGATATTTTTCTCGTGATATGATTGGTCATAATCAAGAGTTCACATTAAGCTGTTTACTCTCTGAATGGGATCTGTTTGATTAGTGGACAATATTCTTTTTTTAATGAAAAGAAAAAGGTTTTCATTGAAGGTACACCTATTTTTTGCATACTATTATCAAGCAAATATGCATTAAGAAAGAAAACGACAATATACAAACAAATAAGTATACACACAATTAGATTCATTTACATTCACACTACATACATATACAGAAAAGGTGTATGTATTTTGTATCTTCAGTTCAAAAATTCAGTCAACTTATTTCACGGTCATTCTGGAACTTTCTTTATTTTTTATAATCATCTCCCTGCTTGTTTCGATATTTTCCTTGCTTTAAACAGATTTTCTATCCAACCTATTTCTCGAACTTCAACAGGTTACCTCATTTCCATTGCTTGTTTTATACTACCAGAGCAACTTTCCCTATACCTGAATACGTATAAGAATGTGCAACACCTTGAAACTCTATTCGATTAAATCAAAATGATCGACGTTACCTCTCAAAATTCTCTGCTTCTTTCAAGATAACACCAATATGAAGACCAAGTGCGTCAATACTCTTATTTAACACTCTTAGAACGATTTGATAAGAGTTGCCAATATTACCAGATCGATACAGATTCGATATGAACCAATTTCATCTATTTCCATCATTCTTAAGCTTAACATTTGTAAATGAAATGTCGAATAAAACTCTAAGTAAGGAAAAACTTCTCTCTCTAGGTATCAAGAAATGTCATTGAGAATAGATGCACTGTCAGAAAAAGAAGAACAAAGCAGTCATGCGCCTCGAAGTTTGAACCAAAAGTTTAAACACTGAGACTTGACAGCAGAATTTCCCTCTGATCAAATAAAACCATAGATTTAAGAGAACCAAGAATTTTTGATTGTGTTTTGTTTCTCTTAGGGTCAGATATATGCACTCTACAATTACAAAATTATATCATTGAAACAGAGTAGTATCTGATATATCGCTCTCTTTCCCCTCTCTCTCTCCCCCTCCGTCTCCGCCTCTCTCTCTCTCTCTCTCTCTCTCTCTCTCTCTCTCTCTCTCCAAGTAATTCAAACAACTGATAACTTAGTCACTTGAATTATCAGACTATCTAGTCGTCACAATGTTTGCTATAACGTCTATCTTTGCAGTTTCAAATGAGAGAGAATAACACTTTTTACGGATTCCAATAATTTGTTTACACATACCAACGAACATAGTGCGATTATGACTTGTTAATCATTTTGTCCGTGTGTGCGTTTGCGAGCTTTTAAATCCTGCCTTACCACACAGCCTTATTCCTGCTGTGAGAGTAAGTGGGAATATAAACTGCTGTAGCAGTGGTGGGAACAGTGACTTTTATTGAAGATACTATGCAAACCAATGTTCTTCGCTTCGATGGAATTTGAGTTCGAAAACTGTGATCAGAACGATGGTATTGTCATTTGTTGATCGATACGACAGTAGGATTCGAATTATGAAACAGAAAAATAGCTTTCAATCATTGTACTCAGAAGCGCCAGTACGGATTCGACTGTGAAAGAAAGCTACCAACGCAATTTTAAGCAAACTAGCAGGATAAAGAAAAATGCGATTCTATTTTATCCAGCACAGTTCCTTACAAAAGAGAATTTCTACGCTGAAGTTTTAAAAACTCAAATTGGTTAAATCAATGTACCGATCTGTTTCTACTAAGGAAAATAATTTATTCATTCATTCGTTTTTGCAAACGTCTGGGCGCTGCATATCAGCTGTCCTGTGTTTACTACCTACACACATACACACACACACACACACACGCACTCGTATACATACTCACTTACACGTATGTGCCGCTGCGCCGGGAAAATACCTACTGATTTATATATAAGAACAAATGAACAATAAGAGCATTACGAGAATTCCAAAATATTTTTCTTGGTATAGTGAAAGAAAGATTTTTGGAAAAAAAGAAAAAAAGATTTTAAAATTTGAAGTAACTTAGAAAAATGAAACGTAATGCAATTTAATTCTTTTCTTTCTTAAGCCAATGCTGAAATAAACGCTGAAAAGTACACTAGAGCAAATATATGTAAAACTGTTTTGCACTTACGGAAACTACCCACCAAGCAATTTCAAAAGCGATGTATTCCTTTTTCCAAAATAAGAACAGATGGTGTAAACAGAAGGAAAGGAAAGGAAAAATATCATTGAAACATTAAGAGTTCAGTTGGAAGAAAGGAGACGAGAGAAGCATAAGTTGAAAATTGTTATGTGGTCTTATCAAATTCCAAAAATTCCATAAAGGGCAAAGTAAAATCAACAACCTCATTTCAATATTATTAGTTTTGAAAAGGGAGGAGGAACTCCGTATCTCTGGTACTACTTGGTGTATCTAGCGTGAGCGCTTTTATCTGTCGACCACTCCGCCTGTCTGTCATTCAGTACGTTCTATTCGCTTTCATTTCTCTTTTCAATGTTTGAAAGAAAAACAAAAAAAACTTTTGACTCATCAAATCACTCACTTAATTTTATTCCTTTCTCTCTTTCATTCATTCTATTCCCTGCCTTTCACCCACTCCTATGACGTGCCTCTTCCCTGGTTCTTCAATTAATTCACAGGGAATATTTCTCGCCTGTTCATACAAATGAAAGTAGATTGGGCGACAAGGCGCTGATATATTCGGGAGAAAGCAAAAACCCGGAAGGAAAAGAAAACTAAAAATATTTTAATGAATCAGTTTTTTGTTCTGAAAACAACCACCACTACCAAAAAAACAAACAAACCCAGGAGAAACTTTAAAGAAGAACAAAACAACATCTTGCTTTGCTACGAAGTGCACTCATATACATACATGGACATAGGATATTACATATGCGGATTTACATATCTCTGATTTATTTATTGGATTTAATTTACCAGGAAAACTGTTGTTATTTCAGTCCCAAATCAACACGGGCAAGTATTGGGCTTTGATCGTATAAAGCCTTGTTCTCGTCTTGAAAAAGGAGCGGTCGTTAAAAGTCGAGAATCGAGTAAGACCGGTTTAGTTTTACTATCTTCTTGAAATGCATGATATTTTTATGCACTTATTGGGAAGTTTTTTCGAAGCATTTCTCTGTGATTTTAAATGAAGTTAATAATAGTTATTTGTTACACCCATTCAAATTTAAATTATGTGCAAATGGAATATTTCAATTTATATTACATTATTTGAAATATCAAAAGCGTTTTCAATGTTTTATAGCAAAAACATTTTCAATTTCTTCCAATTATTAAGTACTTATATAAGAAATGAATATTTGAAGTTCAACGTATTTTAAAAGTTACAGCTTTAAATGAATACATGATTTTTTAAGCTTTCTTTAATTTGATTTTCAATGGTTCTGTTATAAAATGATATTTATTTTGAAAATTCAATCCAAATATTTCGCTTTCAATCAATTTTCTTCTTAGAGTTATTTTCAGTTGTTTAATACTGGGATCTCCCCTTTCTTTATTCTCATTATTTGCCAGTAATCCTTTATCAAGGTTTTAGAAATTGAACGAGATTTTAAAATTTACATATCAAAGTCGATCAAGTTTTTTTCTTAGTTGCCATAATTCTGAGTTGAATTGTTTATCTATTAAAATATTTTGATTTGTAGAGTTGTCATACATTTTTATTTTTACTTCTTATCTTGCTAATCAATCCTTTTATTCTGGTTTACCAAAAGATCGATCGGTATGCATCATTATTGATATGCATTACTTGAACGTCAGTGTTTGTCAAGTTATCGATACTCTTTAAATTTGATTCTGTTGGAAATTGATTTAGAAGCAGTCATGATTAATAGTGTTTGGCATACTATTTTGACGAATAAGTACTTTTATTGAAACATCAAGTCTGAATTTATTGGCTTGTTCCTGGTGTCATTAGGATTGTGTAGTCGTGTGAACATCTAAATTGTAAAGCAGTAATTTAGTTGAGTTGACCATATAATGCGGAACGTAATTCGGACAAGCCACGAGCAGCGCCGGCGGATGAGTTTGGTGGCCGGCTCAGGTACCCGGCCACCTGCTTCCATCGTAGATTCAGAACAGATAGGCCGGCGCCACTCTCTTCAAGGGGCAGCTGCTCAGGATGATCCCTTGCAGAATTTGGCTTGTCATATCGGCTCAAGGCGTAGTTCAAATACCTACGTCTCAACAACGACGCTATCCAAATTCAACTTGCGTCGACTCTCCGAAATCCGCATGAAGAGAGCTTCAGAGTTTCACTTTAAGCAGTTTACTAGCGATATAAAGACGTGGAAAGTTGCAGTCATTGTTTTGGTCCTGTTTATAATCATAATCTTTGTGATCATTTACTCGGCTTACAGGTTCATATGATTGCCGACTACATTAAAACCTCAGAAGTTCACATCTGAACCTCCCACATTTATGTGATGTGACCGGCCAACGCAGTGCGTCGCTAAACACGACTCTTTATCCTGTGATCTAAATTAAGCCAATGCATTATCAACTTGTTGTTATTAGCAGATTGAAATCCCGTCCCCGAGAAGGCATTTTACATGTATTCGTCGTTGAAGTGTCACAACACTCTCTTAAAGTTTTTCTCAACAATATCCATGTATAATCTAGTCTGTTCAAAACCAGTTGATCCTATATCTTTTCACGAACAAACATCACTGTCCACACGTTCAAGTATTGGTTCTGCTTAATTTCAGCGATCCGATACAACATTATTTCTGCGATACACGATTATAAGCAAGTGTCTGGTAAAGAAAGCAAACTAGAGAATACAAGTAAATTGACTCTGGCCGAACTCCCCCCGTAAAAAGAATAGTGGCATAGCAAGGAGAGAATGTTTCAATGAACATGTTTCTGATACAAAATCAGCTAAGCTGATCGATCAACATTGAGGGGCGTGAAATCATGCATCTGATGATATGCCTGAAAATAATCGTCATGCCTGAAAATAATCGTCTGATCGATGTTTCTTGATGAGTTATGCTGTAAGCAGAACAATTTTTTCCTTGAGCTTACAACTAATCATCTCTCAAATTTGGCACCGGAAATCAAAATGGTAACAAATGAATCTTAACACAAGCGTGATAAAGGGACAATGAAATGAACGTAAGATGTCAACTGATATATGGGGCATTTTTTTTTATTTCAAAAAGTTCGTTTTTAAGGCATCAGTAAAATAAATGGACAGGAAAGCAAATTCAGCAGGTGTTTGTTTTTATTTAGACAAAAGCAAAAACGTATAATTTGATCTCTAGATTTATCAAGTACTTCAGGAAAATACAAATCCTCGAAATCTATCCAATAAAACGTACAAGATCTAATGATCGAAATTATTTCTTCTTGTAATTTATCTGTATCTCTTTTTTCATTCTAGATTTTATACGGTTTACAAATTGCACACTTTTATGCTTTAAATGCTACAAATACACACACGGTTTCTCAAAGATTGTCCATTGTAAACAAACAAGTTTGATATTATTTATCAAAAGTTGGACGTATTTAAAAAGTTTTTCTCACGATTTGAAAAGAACAAGAATCTTAGTTAGCAATAGATGATTGATAATATGTCTAACAGTATAAAATATTTATCTTATGTTTCTGGGTATAAGTGAGCCCAATTGTGTAATTATTTCACTTAGTGTTGTGAAGTGTTGAATAGGTGGCAAGCATAAGGACGGAAATAAAAGTGCCATGAAAGTTATGAAACTTTCGAGATGAATGAATGACTACAAAAATGTTGCTAAAACTAAGGCCAGAGAACAGAAAGAGTCAAATGACACAAAAACTTTTATAATCAAAATTATTGAAGTCAGATTTACCTGATGCTGTAATATGGTCCCTGGCGTAGATGGATGCCATATAAGACATAATTTTAGAATCAGTAGCACCATTTCAGGATTCAAACGTTGTTTTGATTTATGAGATTAACGGGGACCTTTTCATTCTATAAGTGGGAATATATTGGTTACAAATAGTCCGGTGTGAGCAATTAATTTTTAAAGAATTTTGGCTTAAAAAATAACAGCATGAATATTCTTTTAAAACTTCCAAGCTGTGTTATATTTTTCCCCGTGATAAAATATTTCTGGACTAATGCCGAAGGTATGTGATGCCCCCCAACTGTCATATTTTGAGGATAAAACTAACTATAAATACTACCTAAAGCAACTAGTGATGATACAATAAGTATATCGACTGCATGCAGTATCCATCGTCAATAATATGAAAAATACATTCGTACAACAGTGCTTTGCTTCTATACAAGAAAAATATGCTAAAAAATGCAAAAACAATTCCACACTTCTTTTTAAGTATATATATATATATATATATATATATATATATATATATATACGTGTGTGTGTGTGTGCGTGTGTGTGTGCACATGTGCGGTTAAGGTACTCATACTTATTAGACACCTATCTTCTTCTTACATCATACACAAATGTTAACAGAATTAGAAAAGAAAGGGAAAGACAATTTGAAACAGATTTTGATATCGAACCTAGAAAAGAACTTTACTATCATGTCGTCTGTTGTATTAAGAATGATGGCTTATTGAAAAAAGAAATCGTATACTAAATCCATTTCAGTGAAGCACAATCAAAAGTATACTTAGTAAGTTTCTTTCGTGCGTTAAAGAGCTTATGTTATTTTCTCTCTTGGAACTTTCATTTCAAGTACATAATGCTTTCTGTGCTTGAATAGTTCAACCCAAATAAAAGGGTTATTTTGTAGCATGGTGTTGATATTTCCCTCCCATAGGATGACGAGAAAATATTGAAATTGTTACTTCGCTAACAAAGCAAATATTTTAGTCTTATTCTTCCTTTGAATCAATTTTTTTAATACATTCAACCATCGATTTGCAGTAATGGGAAGGCTACTTGTTGATAAAAGATCGAGAGAGTTCAAGAACCTTCCAAACCGTTTGCAGGAAAAGAGTCATCATAAGCCAAAGTTGTAAAGTTCTTGTCGATATCTTAGCAACAGAAGATTATGAAAAATTGCTGCATTGACTCCTCGGTTAATTTCTTGCATCCATTAAAAAAAGGCGAAGGATGATTGCTCTCTCAAAGTTAAACGAAAATTGTAGGGTGATCGATAAGTCTGCAGCCTGACATAGTGATGCTGAATTTTGATCTGAAATCATTACTGTGTAATAATCGATCTGTGTGATTAATGGAGAAGCGTTGAATGTATTAAAACGAAAGAGATTATGTTGAAAAATGAATATTTTTTATTCAAGCTAACTGCTCCTTCTATCTTTAGTCTATGGAATTATTGACTTAACTACGTAAACTATATTAGTTAGAAGTTATTGGAACCCATGCCATCAACAAGTCTTTGTATGTTTCTCCTGACTGGACCCTAACTAAAATACTTTATATCATCTCATGGTTAACCATTCAAAAACCATAGAGCTTTTAGGGGTCAGTATCGGTCCTACGGGTTACAAAAACCAAAAGGAATGCCAACCTGTAACATAAGAGATGAGGGGAACTCCGAAAGGCGTATTTGTATGTAATCAGAATGTCTTGAGGTTCATGTGAATAAGCATTGAAAAATTTCACGATTCCAGCTCGATAATTAAATACTGATAGCCGACAAGCACAATTTCTCGAGTTGATTTTATCATTGATGTCTAAAAATGTCTGGTGGACATGATTTATCTGAAATATGATTAGCATAATCATTTTAGACTATAGTACATAATTGTTTAAGATTTCTAATTGGTCGCTTCGATCATGTAGACCATTTCTTCCTTGATTTCTTGGAAACTTTCAACTTTGTTGGAAGTAAGTTCTATTTCTATATAAAACTCTATGAAACTTTGGTTTGATTTTAAAGAAAATCAAAAATTGAATAGTTGAAAATGTAAATTTTCGTTTTAACACTGTCAGATTCCATGAATAAATTTCAGATAAATTGGTAATATGATCTGATTCTATCAGTCAATTATTCTTTTGAATTTTCAGATTCAAATTCAAATGTCAGATTAATTTTCAAACAGTGAAATAGGAAGATTATTGAAATAGTAAAATTCGAGAACTGTTTGGATGAACTGGACCGTTCAACATAATATCACTTCTTATCAATATTCGATAAAAAACCAGTATAGTTATATCATGAATATTTCGATTTTTGTTCACATATTCTTTATTAGATTTGCTTTAAAATTGTAATGCAATACTTAGACCGCATGCCCAACTGGACTGAACACGTCATATCCATCTTTTGTATATCTTGGTTGTATTATCCGGTTACTTCAGAGTTTCCTCCATTGCACTGGCTAATCTGTTTTTCATGAAGCGTCTCTTATGATGAGAGGCTCCCAGATACTATTGATATCAATGCTTGGTTGACTAAATGGTTTGACTTAAGAAAGTATGTGTGCTGCTTCTTTCAGGTGTTGTATTAGCTAATTATTCCTGTCAATCTGTATTTAATCTCATAAGGGCCTGTGCCCAGCCTGCTCCCTTCCAATATGGTCCACCATGCCAACATTGTAAAACCATAGATCTGGCTGTGATATGTGGATAATAGCTTCACACGCTGGCCTCACGAAGGATAGCGCAAGCGTTATTAGACAACGTGGAATTGCTTCTATGGAAGACGTGGGTAATGATATATTAGCTTTCTTGAAAGCACTGATCACCCAAAAAGAAGAGGGATCCAGGATGTCCGTATACCATAAATCAACTTTCACAGGGTGTTACTTGAGCTTTGACTCTAGCCACATAAACAACACAAAAACAAACATAATAAGATTCCTTCAACAAATAACAGATGTTCGGTATTAAAAAAAACCAACTCTCTCTTGAGAAGCAAAAACAGCAAATAACGCAGACAACCGAAACTAAGAAAACCAAAATCCAACCACAGTCGTTCTCTTATAGATCAAAGTTTTTTTTTTCTAGAAAAGTAAGTGCTTATACTATCAGTGCAACATTCGGACAGTCTTTCGAAGTCAGACCAACCCACACTCACACCTCTCCAAAGCTAAACCACCAACCGAAAAAAACATGACCAGAAATTGCGTATATTCCATTCCAGGTAGCTGTGGTAGATAGTATAAAGGTGAAACATGTCGGCTATCGAAAAAAAAATTGCAAAGCACAGGAAAGTGGTAACACGCAGCGACACGTACACGTCTTGCTTGGCAGACTGCATTTGGGGGAGCAGGATAGACTCAGATCCTTAAGGGATAAAATACAGATTAGCATCTTTTAACCTTTCATCATGAAACGTCTCAAACAAAACATATTACCCAATACAAGGGAGGAAACTTGGAAGTAATCCAATGACATGACCCAAATATGCAAAAATGAATATATGTCCAGACCCATCGAGCATGCGCTCTGAGTAATGATTCTATATTTTAGAACAATTGCCACCCAACGAAGGCTGGGGGTACATGGTGGAAACGTTCTGGGAAAATACACGCAGATAAAGGAAATAGTCCGACCATATCATACGTAATGATGTGCTTGGAGTGTTCAATGAAAAGAAAATAATTAGGAAAAGGGTCGATCAATGAAGAAGTTTTTAAAATCAAAATCAAAACATTCTTTCTAGACAATGATCTTTTGGTCCTTTAGCTCCTTTGCACCTTGCATCTGCATCAAATGGGTGTATAGATAACAAAGCCAGACAGTTGACCCGCTTGAAAACTGAAGAAATAGATTTTGACAGGTTCAGTTTGACCGTTTTTGATAACAGAATAAAGCAAACTGAACTGACAACAGTAATTAAATTTAAACAAGAAAACTTAATGATTTAACGCAAGAGAAGGGAAAACTCAAAGGTGTTGTAAGTGCTCCATTTTTTCATCAGAAGTATATACATGTTGTTAATTTGACAATTAGAAAGTGGAAAGAAATTTAAGAGAAAAACAAGTACTATATGTCGAAGAATTTTATTATAATGTGGGGATGTTTCGATGCATTTCAATGGTTACCTACGACCTTTTTCAAAGAACTTGCTTTGGTTGCAGAGAAACCTGTATGCTGACACAAGTGCTAACACCTGCCCCCCTCCAACTAAATAACCAACAACACAGAAATCTTTTCATCATTCCTCAAATCTCAAAAATACAAACAGCCAACAGTTTTCTCTGCAACTGCTGCAAGCTGTTTGGAAGAAGTTGACAACCATGAAGAATAATGAAAATATTTTGTCTTCACTTTCTATCCACCTTCAAATTGTTACGTTACCAATATTCTGTCAGATCACCAAGCATCCACGCAACAAACATATATATATATATATATATATATATATATATATATACGTAGTATCATATCAATACACATACGTAGATGTATAGAAAAATGCAGTTGCACTGTGTTTATGGAGAAGTAACGGTCATGAGGCAATTTTTTTTTATTTACCTTGGAATGATGTCATGGCAACTGTCTACATATATGAGTTGGAAGATGAATTCTGCTTTAAGCACCGTCACACACAGACACTCGCGCGCGCACACGTACGCACACACATACTACACGCATAGGCTTTGTCCTTAGCAGAAGAAGAGATTTCCTTTCCACAAATATCAGACTGAGGCAGAAGTTGTGATTTCAAACGATGTAATAAAATACCATTGCCTTTTACACGCTTCATCTTTGTGCGTTTTGACCGTTAGTCTCCCAATTACGATCCTCATAAGAGAATTTTTTGTATAAGTGTTTTGGATGAGAAGGAAATGATTCCATCAATATGATCTCTCTCTCTCTCTCTCTCTCTCTCTCTCTCTCTCTCTCACTATTTTTTCTCCTTTTCGTCTACATGACAGCAATTTTCTTCCACCATTATTGCCGTCATCCTTTTTTCTTTCCTTGTTTGCTACATTTGAATACATCCATCAAATGTGCAATCACACAAACGTATGCAGCCTGCTTCCTCTTCCCCTTCCTTTTCCTCCTCCTACTCTTCCTTCTACTAATGATAATAATCTAGAAAATTAGATCTGACCATCTTGAATAAAAAGAGGAACTTTTGTCATTAGTGTGAAATTGAATTTGAAAAGATGGAAAGATATGTAGACTTTGTGATAAAGCTGAAAATCATGATGATCTCAGTGGCACTCATCACTATTTGTGCGCTTGGGAAAATGCAAGGAGCAGGGTAAAAATGTTGAAAGAATTGGAAGTCCGAAAAATAATCAATTATCCAGATAACAGCGTGATTAAAATCAGCTAGGACACTGAAGAGAGTTATACAGTATTGAGAAAACTTTTTGTCACTTAATCCCTGGTGAAAACAACCAGTTACTATTAGTGTGAAAACTTAGAATAATTATCATACATTCATACACTCATTGTCGACTAATGAAGATATAAGTGTACTACAAAATGTTGTTGTCGTTGTCGTTAAAATTAAAAAAAACTAGACGAATATCTAGATCAAGCGCGTGGATAGGGAAAAAAAAGAAAAATTCTCCGATCGATGGCTTGGGGTTACGGTCGATTTTGTGATGGATGAGCTCGAAAAAACATTTTCTACTAAAACATCAAGATACGAATGAAAACTATACTCTTTTTAATTTGAGATCAGCAGCAACTGTCGTAGTTGACGATTTAAATTTTGGCATCTTAGATCGAAATCAGCAGCAGCTTTCGTAGTTGACGATTTAAATTATTTGATAAATCATCTTGAATAAGGATTTAAATCTAGATAAAAGGAAATTTCGCTTTGCTCGGACCAGTAAGTTATAATATCACGTTGAATCAAATTGAAGAACCCACGAAACTGCTGTATAAATATGCCAATTCACAAAGTTTAATTTCTTAATTATGCAATGAAAATATGATAATTACTCACTAAACATTTTTTGTAGCTCTGGGCACGACGTTAAATGTACAAATTCTTCATTTAAACATTTAGTTCTGGGCATGATGTTAAATGTACAAATTCTATAATTGAATATTCAGTTCTGTTTGAATTCTCCTTTGGCATGTTTCTGGACATGTATTTAAACGTTTTGCTTAGTGAAAATGCCTCTTTATGGTTCCGTACTAAAAAAGAAAACTCTAGTATAATAATTTCATATTCATCTTATGCTAGTATCTTGACGTGACGGTAATGGAAGAGGTATTTCTTTATTTTGTAATATTCTGTTCGAAATTTTAACTCTTAATGACACACCGTTCGTGAATTGACGAATGGTTTAGGGTTCGAACTTAAGGAATTTAAACGACAAGATGCTTGTTTCTGAGCACTGACTAAAGACATTATTTCATGCAATCGATCATCTGCCCTCTTACCAGAAATTGATTTTCCTTCTCTTTAGTATGTTTGGGTCAAGAAGCTAAAAAGCTTCACACTCAGAGTAGGATTTCTCAGCTACTATAGAAAGCAATGATCTTAACCATTCATTGCAAACCTGACCAAAGCTAAGAAGACTCAAAGAAAAACCTATTGATTTTTTCTATCAGAATGCATTTGTGACTGATCTAAATAAACAAGTGATTCAGTATTATTAGAATGGGAAACTCATTTCTTCAAAGGATCAGAGATAAAAGTTGTCGCCAATTGATTCTAAGCCCCTGAAATATTTCAATCATGTAGACTATCAAATTTGCTGAAGATAATTCTAAGAAAACAATTCTGCAACTAAGAGCAAAGTCGAGGTAAAATGACTTAAAACGCAGAAGCATTTAAGAAGTGGAAATAATTCGATTCTTACTAATACAATTACTAAACTATTATCATTGCAATTATTTATTGTAAATACTAATATTAAGGAGAGAAAGGACGAGAAAGTTAAAGAATATTTAAATATCAACAAAGTCTAGGTTGTTTATTAAATATCGATTAATACCAGACCTACCAGGCATGAATGTACCAGTCTCATAGTACAAAATTTGATGTCTGAGGTTAATAGAAGAGACATGAACGCTGACAATTAGTGCCAAGATCAAATTCGTGAACAGCTGTGTCAATTGATTAAGTCTCATAAATAGAAACATTGATTCAAACAGATTTAGAGAAGTTCAAGTGGTTAAGGATTGAGTTACGAAAACATTTTTAACCATTTACATATGTGAAATATTATAACATTACAGTTGCTTTAGATCAATGGTTCCTAAGCTGGTCTCAAAAGCCATGGCTAGTGGGTTTGATGCGCATTGGATACCCGACTAACGTAGCCTTATACTAGAGTAGGTAAAGCAAAGGAAATATCTCACAAATAGACAGACAAAACTTGGAACATGCACTGAATAGATTAAACTCCTTTGCTCACACATAGGACAGTTAACATTTAGAAAGATTAAAGGAAAAATAAAAGTTTGAACTTCATAACCCGAAGAGGAGAATTCATAAAACATGCTTGCATGTGTGTGTGTATGGGTGTGTGTGTGTGTGCGCGCACGCACCAATTGGAGTACCCGTTTACACCAGTTGAAATATTTAAGGAGTAAAGAAGGACTCAAGAAAGTCATCATTTATTTTGGCCCTTCAAGGCGGAAAACAAGCCTCTCTTCACATTTGACTCCTTGAAAAAGAGAAAAGTCTCCCTATCACTTTGACTCCCCGTTTCCAGCCATCTTTTGACCCCTTGATTTGAGGGAAAGGTCTGCCTTCACCTTCGACTCCTCGAAAGGGGGAAAATCCCCATTTACTTTAGATTCCTTGAATGATGGAAACAAGTGCCTTCACTTTTGTCACCTTTAAGTGGATTAAGTCTCTTGTCAGTTTTGACCCGTTACCAAGAGGTAAAAGGCTCCCTTTAACATTCACTCCTATAAGGGGAGGAACTTTTCTCTCTACTTCTGACCTTTTAAAGGTGAAAAGTTTATCTTCACTTCTAGCCCCATAAAAGTGAAAAAAAAATTCTCTTTTGATTCCTTAAACAGGGTAAAGAGTTTTCCTTCACTTTTGACCTTTCAAGAGGGTGATCTCCGGTTGCTTTAGATCCATCAAAATATCCCCTCTTTTGACCACTTAGGGGAAGCTTATCTTACACTTTGCCCCATGAAGGTGGAAAAAGTCTCCCCTCACTTTCGATCCCTTGAATGAAGGGTCAGAAGTGAAGGGGAAGGAAGGAAAAAAGACTCATTTGAGTTCTGACTCCTTAAAGAGAGTATTCTCCCTTCACTGTTGGCACTTTCTAAAGGGAGGGAGTGTCCGTACCGGAAGGAAATGGTCTCTCACCACTTTTGACCGCTGAAACGATGGAAAGGTTTCTCTACACTTTCAACCCTCTAAAGCTGTAAAAAGTCTTTCTTTTTTTGCCTTTTTTGGGGGGCTTCATTTTGACTCCTACGAAGGGATAAAAGTCATCCATCCCTTTTTGGCCCTTCACGGAAAGAAAAAATCTCTTTTGACTCCTCAATGTGTCCATTCACTGTAGACCTCTTTAAGAATTATATATATATAAATATAAAGATATTAAATATAAAGATATGTCTATGGACTGACAGTAATATTCCACGTTGAAATTATACTCACATTGCAAAATTACCTTTAAAACTTCTTTTTCTCAAGAGCTTTTTTCTATTTTGAAAGTTTTCCCTCGATCCATTCGGATATGCTAGTTAAATTTGATTGGGCTTTTATGAGCGTTTCTCGTGAAACACAATGTTAAGATCTTCCTAGGTTCTAACATTATCATAATGCTATATCTACATATTATGTGGCTACTGAGCACTCGAAATAAATTATATGAATTCATCTTTACTGCCTTCTGAGTTTAGGTCTTCCTTTAAACTTCCAAGAAGCAGTAGTAGTAGTAGTAGTAGTAGTAGTAGTATATATATATATATATATATATATATATATATATATATATATATATACTTGCAACCCCATAATACTTGTTCTATGACTATTAGTAAATGGCGTGGATGAGATTTATTCTTTTATTCTGATTCGAGCTGCTTATAAAAAGCCGTAGAATAACAATGTATGGGTTGGCATCCTCCAGGCTTTCTTTAGACAAAACTATCTATTTATTGATTATGATACTATTCAGAAGATGTTAAAATATTGGAACGAAAGATATGTATCACTAATGTTATCAAAATATTATGACCTTTCAAGCTCTTGAAGTTCTTTCACGAGTGGAGAGAATATAAAGTATGTTAGTCTTTTACAACCTTTTCCTCGTTTGGCTTTAGAAGATTTAATCATTACAAGATCACACAATACATAAATCTTGCTTTTCCTTGTAATCAGATTATTTGGACAGCTTGGCAGATAATTTCAAGACAAATTCATGATGGCGCATTATCCAATTCTTTTTTAATGTCTCTGGCTATTAGTGCTCCAAATGATATTCTTTTATCATACTATACACAATTGTTTAGCTGAATTGCATCACTAGCAAGTTATGTAAACTATTTAGCCTGTTTGGCTAGCATGTATGTATGTATGTATGTATGTATGTATGTATGTATCTATCTATCTATCTATCTATCTATCTATCTATCTATCTATCTATCTATCTATGTCCTCCCCACCTTTATTTTATCTCTCTCTTACTGCTTCTTTGTTTTTCTAACTCATTTTTGTGTCGACAAAACTGACAGAAAAAATCACAGGAGAAAAACGTCGATTAACACACTTTATATGCGCCCACTTGAGCTCTCAACGCTTGCCAATGACGTTCAAGGTAAATGAGACTCACAATATACAATTTTTTCCATCACTCTTTCTGGTACCTCCCCACCTCGGTCTCCTTTTCATCCAATCCCCATTTACCCTTTCTTCATCTTTACTTCCCTTATAATTTCTCATGACGTATTCTTTTTAGTGCATGAACAACTAGCCAGTGATGGTTCTTGAAGTGGTTTATCAATTTGTATTATATTATTTGTTTTTTGATAGTTTTTTTTCTGACCTATTTTCTCCTCATCTCAAATGCGTGGGTGGACACGTTTGTAAGCACAAAAAAAACATGCACATGAATTATTCCTCTCACGTTGGTTGTCATGCATATATACTGATATTCAAATTCTCGGGCCTACTTAAACATTCGAAAGGACACAACACGATCATTGCACAGATACATGTCACTCGCATATATTATCACTTGCACTTGTAGACACTTGCATGTAAGACATTTACCTATAACATTCAAAGAGACATGACTAAAGAAAACAATAGATTAGCTGCCTGTATATTCATTTAAATTTAGCAGCATGGTTATGCTTAAGTGAACGCGCTTTCCTGAGAAGTTACGTATAATTACATTACATGTATCGGCTGTGATAAACAAAAAATATGAATCTTAAAGCCAAATATGTGCACGAATGAATTCATGGTTACACACAC
>OY735199.1:66910773-67023273 GCA_963457665.1 Thysanoteuthis rhombus | reverse complement strand
AATTGTCATGTGGCCAAGATCTTTTCGGCAGAATGCTGTGTTGGGGCTGCTGGAATCAAACTAAGGGATCAATTTAGCATGAAACTTCATTGCAAATTGACCCCCCATCAAATTTCTATTCTGTTGGTATTTTGGACAAGCGTTTTCCTAGATATAACAAGGAATGAGTATCAAAATGTTCATCCGCCCGGATCCACTGATTCGGCCTGTACACGTGATGAATACATACATAGCCAGCCAGACGAATTTGAAAACTGGAGAAACACATGTTGGCAGTTTGGGTGACAGTTTTGCTTGACAGTTTCTAACTACATAATATTCTGGCATAGATCTCAATACATAATACGTTTGACATATATTTGTTTGTTGTCAGGACACGTAGAAACACACATACTAACAACATAACAACCATTCTTTCAAATATTCACTGATATGCTCGTGTACAAATACCGGTAAATAATTCCGAAATCTTTTGTGTATTTCTTAATAATCTTAACAGATACTCCTTTCTTTCTCTGTTGATACTAAATCTTTATGGAGGCGGGATAAAAAATTCTCTGAAGAATTTGATGAAGAAAACTTGCACGGTATCGACCTCAGACTGATTTTTCTCAAGATGACTTGTTGCAGTACGAAGTGATAAAGCTAGGTATTAGCGTAGGGGGAATATTGGGTTTATGTCTTCTTTGGAGTATTTGTAAAAAGTAACATAAGCGAATGGCAGTCAAGATGTGATTTGTTTTGATAGCTCCGTAGTTTTGTGCGCTAGTAATTCCACAATTTCCGACACACACACACACGTACATACATACACACATACGCACACACACAACAGTACAAATCATTGCCTAAATGCATTTGCCCTTTTCCAAACGTTTCAGATGTCATCATTAATCCGTAAAAGCTGATTCTTCCATATTTAATCGTTATTGTGAGATTCAATAATGAAATTCTTGAATCAAGTTCCAAAAAATAAAGATAGTGGTTATAAACAAACAAAGTGTATGGATATTTTTAGCTAGTAATGAACGAAACAAATTGAAGATAATATAATAAAACTATCGTTGCACACGCAAACATGAAATCACCCTCACATACATCTCATCAAACTAACGCATCTACACATGCAGTCGCTGCAGAGTCAAAATTAATAAATGATTGACATGTTATTGATAAACAGAAGATCCAATTCTATTTTTCGTATTTTAATTCTCATATTCCACTCAACATCTTTTCTTGCAACGAATTTCTAATTGTTCTATATTCACTTTTTAAAATGTATTTGAAACAGTAATGCTTCTTTGGCAAATTATGACTTTTTTCTAACGTATTTTTGAACTCTTTTGAAATTCTCTTATGTTTCTTTCGTGGGAAAATGGCAAATTAATCCTGGTCATGTGAAAGCAATAACCAAAGTGACATTCAGAGAGCGTTGGTTTGGTTGAATTCTCATGGATTTGGCTTGAGAATTTATTTTAATAAATGACTAGAGACAACAATAAAAACGATGGCTTTTGCATGTTCTTTCCTTCAGTTTTCTCTCTTGTCTTTTCTCTCTCGTGAATAAATTTCATTCTTTCCATTTGTATCCGACAATCTTTGTTTCTTTTATTATCTTTTCTTCATTTTCATAAATTTCCCACTTTTTGTTTTGCCACTTTTTTATTATTTTGTCCACGGGATTCATGTAGGTTCAACTATAAAATGAATAAAAGATTCTTTAAGAATTTGCCACATATTTCTTTTTATCGATTTATTTACTTTTTATGAGACTAAAAAATCCAGAGCCTGTACAATTGATCCCATTCCTTTGGTAAACCTGCACAAAGCCTTAAAAATACTTTTTCAACATTTCCAAAGAAGAGGCAATGCTGGCATCCGTCAGTCTGACGATTTTATTCCCTCATTTCAGAATATTTGCATTCAAGAGTTTAATTTGCAAGACCCACTCTTCTAATTAACCATTACTAGGTTTTGCTTTAGAATATCACCATGTTTTATTAATAAAATTGATTTTTAACTTTTACTATTACTCGTTTTCTGAGACTTTTTGTTGAATTCTGTTTTCAATTGGATAGTAATATACATTAGCCAGAAATTACCTGTTATGAAATCTAGTCAAAATCCAAGTTAATGGTTAACAGCCATGACTATTATTAACTTCATTTTTCACAATGATGGCGACATTTGTCATTGTTAATACTGATATCCATTATCATCTCTGTTTTTCAGCAAATGAGATTATGTTATTATTGTCGCTGGTAATGTTTGATAAATATTTATGTGTATATTATATCAATATTGATAAGTTTATTTTAAGATTCATAATTATGCATTGATATTTATGAGCTTATTACCGCTCATGAATATGGTTTTTTTTTGTTTTTTTTTCTAAGTAAATGGATTTCCTGACTGCTAATCAGTTTTCCGTCGCCAAGGAATAGTACTGATTTCTGAGGACTATTTTCACAATTTGATCTCGATTATTTGTAAATATTAATCAATTATATTTTTATACCTATTAAAATAATATATATATATATATATATATATATATATATATATATATATATATATATATATATATATATATATATATATATATATTTGACTATTGCTACAGTGAACTGTGTAATTGTGTTCCAAAGTTTCATGGGTTCAAATTTTGCCCGATGCATTGTATGCTGCTTTTTTTCTGTCTTTCTTTTTTTTTTTATCGAATACAGCTTTTACCTAACGAATTGATTTTTTAACTTTTGAATCTTTTCCACTATTTATTGTTCTCTTCTAAAATTGCTTCATAAATAAAGAAACTTGTAAAATGCAAATTCCTGAATAATTTTTTGATAAAATAATATCTTCACATTCCAGTTATCTATGTATGGAACATGAAAGCAATTGTTTTCGCCTGTCGATGTATTTATTTATATTTTTCCTTTATTGAGAGAACTGACAATTCCCAAGTCTCGCTGTTCCAATTGTACTTATTTTAATAAAAATCACTTGTATTATCTTCAAACTTTTTGATCTTGAGTTTTATTCAACATCTTTTTGATCCCAAGCTGCCACATACATATGTGTGTGTGCACGTACACGAGCGTGCATACAATTGTGTGTGCATACGAGTGTCTGACATGATGATAATGAATGCAGAAATACGACAATGTTGATTGCAACCCATGAATGTTTCTTGTTCCTATCATTGCAAAAAATTGATCCAGAAAACCCCAAGGGAATCCGTGATAAACGATTATAGTTTTTCTCCTGAAGCCAGCTTGTTCTTGTGATTGGTTTTCATCAAGCCTTTTGGTGATCCAGTTGGTGATTACTTTTTTTCTGATTTGATTCAGGGAAATGAAATAAAAACTGATCCGAAGTGGCAACCTGTGGAAACGATTCTGGAGTTCATCAAATAGTCATTCTCAAGGGGAAATATAAAATGTCCAAGGAGATCTGCTAAATTTTTTTTTCTTCAGTTAAAATAGCTGTTAAAGTTACCGCTGCGCAAAATACGATTTTAAGGTGTCCAAGCGCTACAATAGTATGTAACTTTGTTGTAAAAGGCTATATGTCGACATCTATAATACACAAATTATTTCAGTATATATCAATTTACACATGATACAAACATAACTGTATGTATTTACTTATAAATATGTTTATATACAAAGACATATATGTATGTGTGTGTAGTTAGAAATGTTTCATCAGGATATAACTGAACTTCTTTATTATTATGTATGATACAAGTTATGTACGAAATGGATTACATAAAATTTCGAAGTATTATGGTAAAAAGTGTTTCCGAAGAATTGATTCGAACAATATTCAAACAATTTCAAAGCATGGCCGCTAAGCATAGAAAATATTTTATTGCCGTGTATGTTACTTTACAAGCGTCAAATATGTGTGGCTATGCTGATTTAAAACCAAATTGAAAGTGAGGTTTTGAGGGAAAGGCTTGAGGAACAAAAATCGAATCCTTTCATTTTTGCTCATGGAAACGTGAAGCAGTAAACACACACACACACACACACACACACACACACACACATATATATATATATATGACTAGTATGACATGAATTTTAAAAAATATTTTGCATCTTTAGTATCTAAAGTTGTGAGGCTTTGTAGATTTTATATATATATATATATATATATATATATATATATAATGAGTAAAGATTTTTTCAATGGTTCATTACAGATTGTACATTCTGTTTCACATATAAGAGATTTTCCAATGAAAATGTTTCAAAGTAAAAAACGTTCTTGCTGTAATGAACGATTGACAAAATTTTCAGTCTTCCAATAACTGCGGTACTAATGGTATTGAAAACTCCTTGAACTTAGACTTATTTGATACATTAATACATATACACATGCATGTTGCATATTTTATCATTGTTCCATCTTATGTATATATATATATATATATATATATATATATATATATATATATATATATATATATATATATTGAATTTCTATCCTGCGAAATGTACCAGGATGATTTTATTAATTTTCTGTTTTCAACTTGGAAAATGATTTACCAATAATATTAGATACGAACACGAAGGATAAGAGACAATGGATCGATTTTTTCCCCATCAGATCTGGGCCTCTCTGAATACGTACGCCGAAAGCAACTATTCGATCATGTTTTTTTGCACGGAAGAGACGTGAAAGATCGAAATGCATGTAAAAGGCGTTGAAGAGTCACGAAATTTTTCACAGAGTTTCTTTTGGCGATTTTTTAAAATTCGTGAGCAGAAAAAAAAATTCTCAAGGAAAGAGAATTCATAAAAAGATTAATTTATGATAACGAGGAGAGAATATATGTGCTTACTTTCGATGTTATTAGTACCATGTTTCTGTGACGTAAGCAACACTCAAAACGATCACACAATTGAAGTAGTACTGCATATCTTGCAATGTATGTATTTAATTATTGATTACTTCAGTGTTTTACGCGCCTAAACTATTTACTTCGTAGTATTTCTACGATTGCAGAATACAAGATTGAGAGATGAACGAAACAAATTCAAAAAATATTAGCTCTGTGAGCCTTATGATAGAGAGCTCTGGTGAATATTGGGGAAGGTTCATGTCCAACTACAGATGTTAAAAGACTGATGATGATGATGATGATGATGATGATGATGATTTCTGCAGTATAGTTTGTTTTCTTTAATTGCATCTGGGTTCTTCTTTGTTGGAAGACCTGGGTATTTATTGTCATCTGATTGGCAACACTGGATATGACCACATATAACCAAAACAGCTTACCTTCTAGAGCTATCTTTCATAATCATAAATTTTTATGATGATGGTATATAGTTTGAAATTATGAAAAATAACTCTGAATAGTTTGAGCTGTTTTGAGCCATAATCTCAATCATTTTGTATTCTTTTAGGGGCAGGGCACGTTACATGGTTTTCTAAACTACCAGACACTTGCTCAACACATATTGCAAAAATTAGCTAAAACATTGATCATTGAAAAAATATGATAAATATTACACTGCTTCTAAGTTTCAATCTCAGATCGTTAATGACAACATTAGAAGATATATGAATGCAACTGCGTGAGAGACATTTGTAACGTTATTTCAATGACAGTTAGATGTCTATTAATACGTTATCATTTAATATCGTATTCTTCTTTTGAACACATAACACTTACTTTCTCATTGTTTTCACAATATATTATGACTACTTTTACAAATGTCTTGATGCTACCAATTGACATCTTATGTCTTTCCAGGGAAATTTGTTTCTTTAAAATTGTCTGGACCTCTCTAAAAGAGTCCTCAAACTGATATTTGATTGATACTATGTGTTTGAAATCGACAAAGGCACTCGAATCAGTATCTCCCGAAAATTGCCATCGAGAGAAAGCCAGCCAAAGCAGTATACAAACTATTAAGACGAAATAACTGGTTGAAAGAGTTGAGAAATAATGGTTAGGTACACACGTGAAGGTGGATACAAACAGCAGATACGTTTCAAGTTGTGATCGCCAGCAAAGACAACTTTCAAGTGGTGATCGACTGTAAGACTGTTCTTAAAATTCATCATCATCATAATCGGCTCCTTTTTGACGTCCATTGTTTGACATAGACCACCCCCAGGATCTGCCGGCCCTCTCTATTATGAGCGTCGCGGACCCAGGACTTTCTAGACTTGTCTAGTTCGTCACGTCATCTTATTCCATGCTGGACACAGTTTCGATCGGTTTATACTCTCTGTGGCGTCCACGTGGCGAGTTGTGATATCAACCGGTAGCTTGTCATTCTTGTATCAAGACCAGCCCATTGCCATTTGAGTTTACTAATGTTTTCTATGATATCTCTGACTTTTGTCTTTTTTCTTATATACAGTGCTGCATTTTGATCTCTCCATCTGGTGTTGAGTATGATTTTCTTATTGGCCTGTTGCTTTATAGATCTGTCTGGTTCTTTTTTTTATCTAACAACATTATGATTGCAATGTTCCAATCTTCACTCTTACTTGAGCATAAGTTGAAGAGGATGGCTAGTTTTCTAGTGATGACTTTAACAGCATTTTGTGTAAGTCGATGGTGATATTATCTGATCCAGGTGCCTTTCCTTTTTTTTTTTGTTAGTTCGATGGCTTGCTTCAATTCCCAGGTGGTAACCTATGGGATAGCTGTGTCCCTTTTTTGGTGGAATTGGTATTTTTATGCGTTCAACAATTCGGTGATTATCCGTTGTCTCCGAGCGCACTAATTACTTGTGTTTTTCCTGTATTGAGGGATTTTTGAAGCCCTTACTTTTTTTCGAGAATGTTTTCGATGACTGCTGTCATGTATCTTCTTTCAATTCTTTTGGGGATGGTTTTCATCACTTTTGTAGCTTTGATCTTTTCTCTTGTTGGTAGCTTGAGATTCTTGGTTTCTTCTGAGACTTTACTGATGGTTGACTTGCTTAAACGTATTGGCAACTTCAATTACAGAGGTTGTTATTTCGTTGCTGAACTCGGTGATGTCCCTTTCTGGTTTGGTGAAAAGATCAGACCTGATTTTCAGTTCTAATTTGAAATTTCATGTATATTTAGTGGTTGCAGTTTGGTGCAGAACATTTTTTGCCTTCTTTCTTGGTGTTAATTAAATTTTGTACTCTATTTTTCTGCGGTTGCATTGAATCTATCTGTTTGTCCATAGAAAAATCCTCGTCGGATTCCGTCGAAGAGACAAAGGGCGTACCAGACAGTTCGATAGAAGTTGGACAGTTTTCGTTCTGTTTCACCTGGGGAAGCAATGATTCCAATTTTCATCTCTCGTGTACATATTCCAAAAGTCCTAGCTCGTTTTCTTTTGCATTTACCTGAACATGGGTTTGAATTTATGTACACCGTCGTAACCTGCGCTTTTTGGTCTCGTAGCTTAAGTGCAATCTGAAGCCGAATCGTTCGAAATATGAAAAAATGTGAAAATTTGCATACTTATAGTCCTTTTAATGTGCGTTATATAAAAACAAAACATACTCGATCTAACCAACAGTGCAACAGCTATATTTTATTTGAAAATAGCTGCAAAAAAAAATTGCTGTATAAATTAGTAATATCCACCAGAAGGAGAAAGAAGTGCAGAAACGTGTATACTGGTGGAAATTTCAATGCTATGAATAAAAATAAACAAGATACCAACGATTTCGCCAAAACTATTGCTGCCATCTTTATTTCAAAATAGTTGCCAAAAGGAAATAACTACACTTGTCATATTCATTTCAATATGTCCTCCAGTGATCATTTCTGGACATCCTTCTGTTTTGCATAATGTTCCCGAGTACATTTAATCAAAGGAGTCTAACCTTGAATCTTATGCATGCATATCGTTCTCGGGGAGTTTTCCCATAAGCTTTCTGTCTTGTAAAATAATTGCAAACTCACTGATAAAGTCTGTATGTTTATATACTGGAGTTTTTTCTTTGAGCCAATTTCTTCACAGAAAAAAAATAGCTGTTTGTCCTTGCCATTGAACCAATTACACTGTGTCAAATGTTGTCTATTCTTTGGCCTTTCGTTTTGGGGCACGCTGAAGCTTTTCGACGTCCAATACATTCCTACAACTTTCATGTCACACTGCATTTTTTTTAAAGAAAAGTTAAGTACTTCACAACTGTCCTTTGTACATTTACTTACAGGGTTGACATTTTTTCTTCTTGTGTCCAGTTAACCAATTGGTCATATGTGCCAGTTTGTAACAGCTGGTTCTTAGGTTCCTTATAGATTTGAGGAAGTATCTTCATGTAGATTTATCAACCCGAACATTTTTGACATGTTCATCAGTAACTGATTAGAACAAATGATCTAATGGAGTTTTTGCATTGGAAATGAAAAGAAGCAAAAGATACAAGAATGTGTGAGGGCTGGTTCCATCCTGGGTGGACCCAATTTCTGCTACTACCTCAGCGGTGGAATCTCCAACTCCGTGTGCTTGTTTCTATCGAACTGAAATTCATCTGCCTCGGACTTTCTTTCAGATTACAAGTTAGATTAGCAAAAATTTCCCAGTCTCACTTACTTGAAAACGATAAAATTTTCAAATGGGTTCTACTTACGTCAGATGACAATCTCAATTAAACAAAAGTTGCTAGTTTCACCTGAACGTAGTTGAGAATGATAAAATTTACTGACATGATTTAGGAGATTCTATCAACGTCTTTAATTCTCTTGCAGTTGAAATACTGCATTTTCTTTCCAGACATTTTGAAATCAAGTTAGCGACTGAAGTGGAGAGGATTTTCACTCAGTGCTCCACTATTGTGGCCTTGCATCTGACTTAACGAGAATTAGTGAATTCTTGTGTCTTGTTTTTATGTGAAAGAGCATGAATCTACTAGCATTCAGATTTCCACACTTTTTTTTCAAATTTTGAGCATTGTTTTTCTTTATTATTTTGCTGCTTGTCAAAGGAAGACAAATAAAATTTATTTTTCTTATATCCACGATCTTTTCAAATTTCCTTCATCATTTTTTTTTTTGTTATGCCATGAGGTTTATTTTCCACAATACTAGGTCCTATTTTAATTACGACACTTTTCTTCAAAACTAAAACTCAACATCAAGGAAGCAATCTTCGAACATACAGCACGAACAATATTTTATCAAAATGTGAACAGAGCGAGAAAACTTGCATTCCAGTGGATTTAATTGCTCTTTCATAGAAATACAGGATTCATATGATCTGTCCCAAACTTCGACCGCCATCTTTATTTCGAAATGGCTGCCATTGATGAAAAAAAATGTAATATGGACTAATTGAAATTTCAACAAGAATTGTTCAAAATGTGAAAAAACAGTGGGGACTTGCATGATAATAGACGTTTTGATGCCATTTGATTTAAAAAAAAAAACAGAATACAAACAATTATCACTAAAACTGCGGCCGACATCTTTATTTCAATATCATCATCATCATCATCATCATCATCATCATCGTCATCATCATCATCAGTCTTTTAGCGTCCATCGTTGGATATAGACCTTCCCGAGGATTTGCCACACTTCCCTATCATGGGCATCACGGAGCCAGTACTTCCTGAACTTTTCTAGCTCGTCTCTCCATCTAACATTTTGTCGGCCTCGGTTGTGCATGTGGTCTCGGGGGATCGATGGTATCCATTAAAAAAATTGTAATATGGACTAATTGAAATTTCAACCAGATTTGTTCAAAATGAAATGAGAATTGGATGAAAACTTGCATTCAGGTAGATTTTCCAATGCTATTTCATATGAAAACAGGATACACATAACCTGACTGAATTGTTGACCATCCTTATTATTTCTAAATGGTTACCATATAAAGAAAAATGCGAAATATAATGATAAAAATATGGTAAAAGTGTGGAAACTCTCATCCTGGTAGATATTTGGATGCTCTTTCATATAAAACCAAGACACACGTGATCTGACCAAGACTGCAATCGCCATCATCATTTCAAAATGGAAACTGTAAGAACAATATTTTCTGTATGGATTGACTGAAATTTCAACTTGTTAGAATTATCAAAAAAAGTGTGAAAACTCTAACACTGGTAGATTTTTTAATGCCCATTTATGTACCTGATCTGGCTAAAATTGCGCCCGCCATCTTCATTTCAAAAAAAAAAAAAATTCCCATCTTTCACCCAACCACTTCGCATACATTAAATAATCCAATCATTTACATCTGTGGATAGAATGTATAGTTTATGTCTCTACGCACATGGAATTAAATGCTATTCATAACACTACTGTGTTTTACCAAACCAAATCACGATTATATATGCACATGATATATTATGTTGCTCACGATACATTTGGAATTGGTCTGGATTATTTGATAATAGTATGGTTCGCTGTCTAACTTCCAAGCTGTTATGGATGCATTCATCCTACACCACATGTTACTGCTTAGTGCTTCGCAGGGTCATGATAAAGTAAGGTGTGAAGACTTTTTTTCTGAATTGTCACCAGATATTGCGAAGGACTTTGGGGAGAAGCGTATTGACGATGGCTGATCCATCTGAACTTTTTGAATCTACTGTAGAGGTGTCATAATCTGAAGCTGTAATCAGCCTTTCAAGGCATCCAATGATGTCCAAATTCGTCGATGATCTTAGCTCTCCCATCTCCAAAAGGGAAGCTACTGCTCTCTGGTTCTCGTGTCTAAAGAAACTCATTCATATCTTTATTTCTGGAATGATTGGGAATTTACGTTATACCGAATATTTCTTTGTTGTTTTTCATAGCCTTTATTTGATCCTGGGTGCTCTTGATGTTTTTTGAGATGTCATTCACTGAAGTCAATCGTTTTTCAAGCCAATCTTAAACATAGGAATCATATTGTGATTAACCCAATTGCTTTAACATCAATGTTTTGAGGCTGAAAACTGCACTTTCCATTAACTCTTTTGGATCCAGCCAAACAAAATTTCTGCTCTCTTTCTAGAATGGATTACACAATTCCTAAAATTTTGGCATGTTTTGCAATTGATGACTGATAATGGCGTTGCGTAGTTTTTGAGCACATCTCTTCAGAAGTTTCCAAATCACCAATGAGCCACGAGACTTCTGGGCTAACTGCACTTATTCAAAGCAGATGGGCTATCTCTTATTCTAATTACATCACTACCCCTTTGGTTTTGTCGTTCATTTCTGTTTGGGTTTGATCCTTGGCCATGATTGAGATCACATGGGATGATTTTTGTTCAAGAAAGTTAACCTTCTCAAATTCTTTATAAACTAATGGTAGGCACTAATGCAGTAGCGCCATATCTTCAAGTGTACATAGTTTGTATAGTCCAGTGAGAACATTCATGTAACCATCTGTCTGGCTAATTGAATGTAGAGTGTGAAATCTGATTTTCTGAGAGAATGCGCTCATTGAAATGCTAGAAGCTCAAATGAAACTGAAGACCAGTAATGGAATCAGGGGATATACCTCAGCACACTTTGAAGGATATTTTGAACAATTCTGGTTGAAATTTCAATCACCCTACAGTGCTCTACCACGATTCTATTTATGACGGCAATTTTGAATTTAAGATAACTACAGCAGTTTTAGTCCGATAATAAGTACCATAGCTTTATATGATAGGTTATCAAAAGTCTACCAATATGCAACTGTTTCCTTTTATATTTGGAAAAACTATGGTGGAAATTTCAGTTAATCTTTGTTGCAAATCTTTCTATGGCGACCGTTTTGAAATTGAGATGGCTACCGAAATTTTGGTCGGATCGTGTGTATCCTGCGTTTCTATGAAAACATACCAGTATGCAAATTTTCACACTTTTGTCACTTTATGAAAGATCTTAGAGAGATAATTGACGGATAAAAAACATTATCAATTATCTCATGCCTCTGCTCTTCTCTTGTCTTATGCCTGTATCTTTCAGCCACATCCATGGACATTCCACGGTCAAGCTTGTGAGAATCATAATCTTTATTATATTTTGTAAGCTGTCAATGCATGATAAGGCCAGAAAGAGAATTTTGAAAAATTCGGTTTCTTGCATCATCATAATCAGCAGCAGCAGCAGAATCCATCTGACGTCCGTCATTGGACTTATACCTTCCCAAAGTCTTGTCAGTCCTCTCTATCGTGGGCGACACGGAGCAAGTACTTTCTAAATTTGTGTAGTTCGTCACACGATCTTATTTTCTACCGGACACAGTTTCGCATATGATCTCTGTGGATTCACGTGGCAAATCATAATGTCCAGCCTGTCATTCTTGCAGCATAACCAGCCTATTGTCATTTGAGAATTCTAATGATTTTCTATGATATCTCCGACTCCTGTTTTTTCTCCAGTATTCTGAGCTGTCTTGTAATCTCTTCATCTGATGTTGAATGATTCTCTCTTGTGCATGTTGCATGGTTCTCAGTTTAAAGGCCAATCTTTTGGCTAGGTTCTATGTTTTAGCCCCATAGGTGACTATTGTGAGGATGCATCAGTTTTATACCCTTCAGGACTAACAGGATTTTCTTTTCTTTGTAGATTGGGTTTACTCTACCTAAAGCTTGCCAACTTTGAGTGATTTTCCGCTTGATTTCTTCTCCTTTCGGGATATTATTGAGATCTATTTCCTGAGATAGATGTAGTGATATACTCCATGTAGGTCTGCTTTTTCGATTTAGATCGTTGCATCTTTTCCCTCCAATATGTTTGTTGAACATCAAATTTTTTCATTGAAGTTTTACCTGGAATAAAAGAAAATATCAAACGGAGTACGATATAAAATTTGGAGAAGAGAGTCTGTATCGCAAATCACCTGGAGAGCTAGATGGAAATTACTGGATCACATTCTTAGACAAGGCATAAACATCCCTGCAAACAAAGCAATTAAATTTTATTTCGAATATAAATCGGATGAGGGAAGAGAAAAATCAAGACAACTCCGCGAATAAAAATCAAAAGTGACCAACATACAATGCTAATAACGAGGATGAAAAAACTTCTTATTCAATTCAAAATCAATAAAAGCCTATAAGTAACCACTTTCTACAACCTGATTCACAAGTTACCGTACCATGCACAGATGACGTTTTGATTCTAACTAGGATGGGAAAAGTACTTGCTTTATTCAATATCAATAAAGGCTGGGAATTAATACTTTTTTATAACCTGATTCACATGTTACCTCCCTATACACGGATTAATTTCTGATTCTATTTAGACTACTGACCCGATTCAGTGACAGCAAAGGCTGAAATGCTTGATCCCCTTCTGTAACTAAATCCAGAAAGATTAACTCTGCTGCGAGTTTGTTCATAATTCCTTCATTTAGTTTGACCACTCCATTATTTTAGTCGTTGAAATTGCTCTTGAAGATATTCATTGTCCAGAAAGAAAAATTGCTTGCTCGATTCAATGACAATGAGGACAGAATGAAGATTTCTACAGACTGATTCACAAGTTACCTTACTACAAACAGATTATTTTCTGATATCAACTGGAATGAATAACATCCTTTATTCAATTTTCGATATTATAATCTGAAATGCGTCTGTCTGTCCGACACGAAGGAGGCCATTTTTCTAAATTACTTCCAGAGTGATCTCCCTTACATTATCATTATTTCTGATTTGTTCGTTAATTTTTAAGTAAAGAGTTAAATTATTTTAAATAAATTACCTACATATCTTCATTTTATTAGATATAGTGTTGCTATCACTTACACACCCATGAGTTTTTCCATGTGATTTGGTTTTAGATTCACACCCCTTCTAGCAAAGCTATGGGTATTTTATTAAATAAAATATATTTATTTTACCAGATAAAACTTTCGGTATATCCCTTATTCATTACTGAAATTATTACTGTGTTGAGGATCATGTTTAACGTCACACACAGATATCACAAACAACACAGTATATCAGAGAAACCAGAACTGAGGCGTCCACTATAGAGTTTAAGCGCCATTATTGACTGATCATATGACCCTGAATGGAAGATAAGTTTAGGTAAGAAGCATCTTATCAAGGAGCACCTTTTTACATAAATATGACGTCAATCATCATCATCATCATCATCATCATCATCAGTCTTCAATCGTTCGTCGTTGGACATAGACCCTCTTCAAGATTCACCACATGGCAAACAACCGATGGACATCACCTCACAACATGGATCCCCAGAGATCACATGCGAAACCGAGGCCGACAGAACACAAGATGGAGAGATGAACTAGGCAAATTTAGAAAAATACTGGCTCCGCAACGCCCATGATAGAGAGGTGTGGCGAATTCTTGGGGAGGTCTATGTCCATCAATGGACGTTGAAAGAATGATGATGATGATGATGATGATGATGATGATGATGATGATGATGATGATGATGATGATGATTTTTTCTAAAATATTGAAGAATCAGTGTATTAAAACTTTGTATTTAAATTGAATAAGTTTATAAATCTATCTATAACTTCGTAAATAGGGCTACCATTTTGCATACACACACAAAGCACTGAGTGGAAAACATCACATACAGCCAAATAATTCCAAAAAAAAAGTGGACAGTTCGGCAAGGCGGATCTCATATAGTTGTCAGTAATATATACAGAGTTATTGATAGAGACTTTCTACACTTTCATGTTTCGGGTGGCACGTATTTTGATTATTTGAAAATTGTTGATGGAATTTTTGCAAATACATTCAAAGATGCTTGCACAATGCGTCATCTATAATGCAATGATGCAAAATACGACAATGCACTAAGAGAGGCATTAAAAGCCCCAACAGTTGTTGACAATGTTTACATCAATATGCATTTATTGTCAGCTAAGCAATGCACTTCAGGTCTGGGAAGTTTATAAAACATGCAATTATAGAAAACTACCAAGAAGAGGACCACGATGGATTGGGAAATTAAATCTTTGTTGTAATGAATAATATTTCCATCGAAAATGGGAACTCTTGTTCAAGAGTTGGTCAACCGCAATGACTTGGAAATGTAAGCCTAACTATTATGGAAGGACCAGTAAGCTCTACTATTGATCAACTGACCAACGATCAGACAGAAATGGGGATTTTTTTTATGAAACTGTCGAAAGAGTTGACACTGGCGATACCATCCAACAAAGTTATTTCTATGTTGACGCTCCTGGTGGCCCAAGTAAAACATTCACTTCCGATCCTTTTTGCATCTATGCAAGCACAATGCATCATGCGGCTGCTGCTTTACTTTCCAGGGGCAAAACAGTACATTGTTTATTTAAACTTCCAATACCAATAATTCAAACAAGTGTTCGCAACATTTAACCTACTTCAGATTAGGCAATTTTCATCAAGAATTGAACTTTTCAAATATCGTCGAAACGTCAATGGTTCCAGTGTATGCTTTCTGTGCCATGGATCGATGCCTAAGGGATGTTATCAGTGTTGACCCTACATTTGGAGGGAAGGTAAATTTACTTGATGGAGACTTCCATCAAGTGCTATCATTAATACCACGAGGTATTAAAACAACAATAATTGATTCTTGTGTATAAAAAGCTGTCCTCTGTCCTCTATTCAAACATTATAGGCGTGCTGAAAATATGCACACAAGGGAACACCAGCAAAAATTTGTTGTATTCCTGCTTGAGTTTGGGTTTGGAAGTCTCATTGCAGAGGGTTACTCTTCTGATTCTAAATTGATGTTCCAAATCAGATCATAATCGAAAATCTGATAACGACTGAGATGTTCTCCAGTACAACAGTGGATGATTATGCGCCATAAATTATACTAATGCCCCCCAAGAAGCGACTTACTAATAATTAATGAGGATGTATAGGAAAACTTTCCAGGAGATATAGTAACTTGCTCAACTGCTGATATAATTAATGAGGGCGGTGACAAAGATATATCTAACTATTCTCCTGAATGTTTGAAATCAATTACTCCATGAAAATGGATTAGATTTAAAGCGTGGTGCAGTAGTCATGTGGTTACAGAATGCATCACTTCACAATTGATTATGCAACAGTACAAGATTTGTAAGTGTTGACTAATAATGTAGAATCAAGATTAAAAGTCATATGATTCCACGGTTCAAATGCTGCCCAAGTGATGCCAATGTACTGTTCACTTTGAAATGAGATCAGTTCCCAATACTGTTATCATTTTAAATAACAATAGACAAATCTCAAGAACAAATATTCGAGAGATTTTTATTATATTATTGTGACGTAGTTTTCAAAATAACCTTGGAATGTCCACGGGTACACCCATGACTTCGATGGTTTTGTTTAAATAGGCTCTTAAATCTTTTTCTCTTGTTGTTGTCGGTGGCTTGAAATTACAGAGTTTTAATGAGATTCTTGGTTTCTTCTAAAAGCTAACTGATGGTTTGCTTGCTCTTTGGCTTAAACATATTGGCGGATTCTATCATAAAGCTTGTTATTCTGTTGTTGAGCTTGTTGATGTTCCCTTCTGTTTCGGTGAGAAATCAATTCCTGTTTTTCAGTTCTGGCTTGAAGGATCGAGGGTGTTCTTTTTGGACGGTAAGTGGTTGCAATTTTCCTGTGCTTTTTCATGGTATTAATTTTATGGTGTCCTAGGTTATAAGCTGATAAACCTCGACTTTGGACTCACGCGTTCACCTTTCCAATTCTACAATGGTAGATGTAAATTTGTTGTTATTGATTTCTAAGGCAACTTTTTTTCTTATAAAGACAAGTTATCAGTCGAAGTTTGGAGAGGCGTTGGGTTGAGTGCATTGATTGAGGAGGATACATTTCTTTGTAAAATTAATACATTTTTCATCATTACACCACGGACTTTGATGTATCTTCGTATATATATATATATATACACACACGTACACACGCGCACGCACACGCAATCACACGCACACATACTCACACATACACAGTCACATGCACACATGCACAAACACACGCACACACACATATATATATGTTGTGGGAGTCGGGCATAAAAAGTGCCCAGGAAACCATTTAAAAAAATATTCTTGTTAATCTCAGAGCTACATTGGTCACCTGAAAACTGTCTACCAGAACTGTGACCAAATCTGTCAACAGAGGTTTTATCAGTGCGCTGGCTGACTGTCTATGAATCACTCGTACAAGCCGAACCAATGAAGTTAGTGAATTGAAAATTTAAGCATATACTCCTTGATATGTCAACAAAAACTTGTTCCTGTTATTTGAAACATGGCCCCAATAGATTTTTATTTGGGCTTCAATTTACAATGCAAGTTTATGCAAAGTTGATCTTATTTGGTGTCTAGCAGCATTCACACTTCTTTGTTTGTTTGTTGTCGAAAATTCAGACTTTTTAAGGGATCATTGATCAACAAAAGGCTAGAAAAGTGAAGATTTATTAGTCATCTTTTTTCCAATTTTTTCCAATTGATCACACGGCATGTTGCCAAAGGATGTTGGTCTCATGTCGAAGTGTGACTAACCAGACCTATTTTCCTTGTATTTTGAAGCTTGAAGATTTTATGAATTTTAATGCAGTGTTGAAGATTCAAATAAAAAAAGCATTGTAGCTCTAAAGATAACGAACATATTTACTTTTCAAAAATTGTTCGTTGGGCACTCATCATGTGCATCCACTCATATATATATATATATATATATATATATATATATATATATATATATATGTAAATATATGCAGTTACCATCGAATTCTAATGTTGCGGACACTATTAGGGAAAAGAGTCAGATATTACTTCCCTTCGCCAATATTTAAGAACATCAAGATTAGTTTTGATATCTAAGTTATGGTTAAAATTCAATAATTAAGAATCATTACATATCCCCACCGACAATCAACTCGCCATATCTTTTTCCTCTGAAAACGTGGTTTTTATTTCAAAGCATAAATAACAACGGGTCTTGTCCGTTAACCGATAGAAACGGTCATGCAACCAATGTCTTTTGCCAGTATGTTGTGTAGGGGTGATCAATTGAAAAAGTGGGAAGAGGGATGATCAATGAATGAATTACTTCTCTCACCTTTTGTTGGGTAGTGATCATCAAAAAGTTCAAATTCGTCAAAAGAATAAGCACGATTGCTACTTGACACAAACTAAGAGTCTAATTCAGCATAAACGTACATTGCAACTTGAACCCCCAACTAAAAACTTATTTTGGGGGAATTTGAAAAAAAAACAATGTTTCTCTAGATATGATAAGGGATAAATGTTTTAATTTTCAGTCCTCTAGCTGCTGCAGCTTTTACGTGTGATATATGCATACATAGCCAACAATCCAGCAAGACCATCTTGAATACTGAAGAAACCTATGTTGACGGTTTTGGTGACAGTTTTGGTCCATGGTTTCCGATAAAATGAATAATTAATGCCGGAATTTCTACTTTTTTTTATCGGCCTTCTAGCTCCATGGTTTTCCTTCTAAGCAATGAAAAGTTCAACTCATTTTCCTAGATTAAAAAAAATGAATATATATAATGAATGAAATAATTGTTCTGAAGGAAGTATTTTATCAGGCACTTTGCCACCACGCCGAAGATTTTCTTTTCAACACTCAGCAATAATAATATAGTACACTGGTTGATGTTTTCAGAGTTCTCTTCTTTCGGAATTCACACTCCATTTGCGATGGTAGCGTTTGTAGATGTTGTAGGAAGTGCCACTTGGACCGGGGTTGAGGCTGCTCTGGCTTTCCTGACTACTTGTTAAACCTCTTTGAGAGGTGGCCTCCGCAGGTCAAAAGGCTATGTTTGTCTTGCAGGTACAACGAGGGCGTCACAGTCCCCCAGCTCAACTTCTTCACTTCGAGTTAATGAAAGCTGGTCCATCTCTTTCGCAGTGCATTACATCTCTCCACTTCTTTGATCCAACAGCTGTTGAACGGAAAGGGGTTGTTAAAAATGCTAATCTTTTCCGTGCTCTATTCCTTCCTTACTCCGCTGTTGCACTACTTTTCCCAGGGTTATGAGCCTCTTTCCAGGTGTTATGGATTTAGGCCCGTCTCTCTTCAGAGCCAAATCTCTCAAGTGACACCCCCTGCAGTCTCCTGCAGTCTCTTATCCACATTAACTTTGGCCATTGCTTTTATTGCAAGGTCCACATCCTCATCAAATCTTTGCCATTCTGTTGTGATCCGTAAGACACTCGGTTAGCAAACTGACCACTTGCTGATATTAACATGGGGGTCGGGGAGTGTAAAGATTATCGCACTAATCGCAATGACTTAGTTTATTATTAGTTAGTTGTATGTTGGTTAAACGCCATTGGTTTTTATTAATGAAATGAGGAGAGACAGAAAACACGCGCGTTATGATTGCTGGCCGAAACTGTTAACCAGATCGAGGTTACTTCTATTACCAAAAACGAGGTTCTCTACTAGTAACCCTCGGGACGGCTACGAGTGGGCGCAGTTTATTTACATTTAAAATGGACGAATAAAATACATGAACATTCAAGAGGGAATACAATATAGTTTTTTTTTATATTTGAAATCAAATTAAATTTCAAATTTAGGTAAAGTAGGTTACTGGTTGGTTTTTTATCTAACAAATGATCATTTGTCAAATTATTTTTTCAGAACAGTCTGTCCGTTCGTGCTTTTTATCAATTATTTATGTGTGTTGCCTTCTCTTACATTTTTTCATTGTGTTATCATTTTTTCTTTATCATTTTTTGTTTATGTTTTTAATACAGACAAATGAATTACACGTACATTAAAACGGTATTGTATTTTTCGATCAGTGACATCTTGGATCAAGTCTGATTTTGTTCCTTGTTGGCCAAAGATATGTTTGCATGAGGCTGACAATCATCATCAAAATTCTCTCAGGTGGTCACTATGCTTTTGAAATAAATACTATGCATACCACAAGCACAAAACAAAATCAAAAACATAAAATATTTTTCTCTAAAGCAATAGTCCGAAAAGTATTGTTTGGAAAAAAGTGATAGAAAGAGAGGTGCAAGAATCTTCACTGAGTTCAAAAATGTTGCCTACAAGAAAAAGATCAACACCAACAAATTAGCCTATCAGCCATTATTGGTCTTATATGTCTACAATCTTTCTTTTTATCCCTTCAATTAAAAAATAAAAATTTTTTTAAAAAGTTTCTCCTCTTCTTTTCCCTAACGTTCTGTATTTCTAATTGCGAATTTTTCTTTTTCATATCTTTCTTCTCTTAAACAAGTATCCTTTCCTTTTTCAGACACTTTCTTCGCGAATTCTTGGCGAATTCAACTTCGTATTTTTACGTCCTTCTTTCTCCATTTTTCTATTAATAAAAGTAAACATTAGGGGAAGGTTTAGGACTCCTTCTTTCTGGATTATACACGAAATATTTCCACTACCTGACAGAAAGATACACTCAATTTCTGCATTTCCTGTTGAAGTGCTGAATCTTCGAAGAACCCCCGAGGGAGAGACGTCTTGACACGGCAGTATCCGAAAATATCGACTGCTTGTTAAGCCGACACGGGAGTGAATATGCACTATTCGATATCTATGTCTTTCCCTAAATCCTGACCGAACCTTTAGTCAATCAATTCTCAAGGAGATATACCTAGCAATAAAATAACTTTTTAATTTCCATATTTGGGCACTTGAAATTTCAGAATGTATGACTGAATCTCCAGGTATTTTATTCACGTGACACATCTGAAAAAAAGAAATGAAATCTTTTTCTCATTTTTGTTCTCTCTAAACAAACCTCCTAAAACTAGAATTTCATAAGCAGCCTTTTAGCATCCTTTGTTGGATATGAACCTTCCCAAAGATCCGCCAGACCTCTCTATCGTTGCCGTCGTGGAGCCAATATTTTCTCAACTTGTCTATCTCGTCACGCCATCTTATATTTTGCCGGCCAAAGTTTCCCATTGCCATTTGAGTTTTCTAAGGGATTTTTTTATATATCATACTCCTTTTTTTCTAAGATATACTGTGCTGTTTTGTGGTCTCTCTGCATGATCTTGTACATTGCATGATTATCAGTTTGAGGATCAATCTTTTGGTGAGGTTCCATGTCTCAGCCTGATAGATGACTATCGCAAAGGCGATTTGGTTGCAGACATGTATTTTTGAGACAAATGGGATGTTTTTTTCTTACCAACCTGATGACTCTTCACCTGATTTATTCTTTTGAGGGTTTCATGGAGATTTGTCGTCGTAGGTAGATGTAATGGTCTACCTTCTTCAGCCCTGCTTTTAATTGTTGTATTTTTGTCCTCAATGTGTTTGTTGTACATGACATTCATCTTACTGAAATTCCTGTAAAGATCAACTTTTTTGCTCTCTTCATTCAGTATGCCTAAGCATTATTCGGAGATCAGGCAGGGTCTCAGCATAAAAAGAAAACGATGTCACCAGCAAATCTGAGGTTACGCAAGCATTTGTCGTCTATTCTGATCCCTTTATTTTCCCCAGGTTTTTAAAATTCATCTCAAGGCGGGCTGTGAAGAGTTTGAGTGAACCGGTATAACCTTGTCTTACTGATATTTAATACTTAATAAGGCCCCCTGCATAAACATCCTTGCTTACTTTATACTTGTAAGATCCCATCCCCGTCATTTAACACTAACCATAAGTCAGAAAATGCCCAAAGTCAGTGTCTTTTGTTTAAAAATAAAACTGGTCGATGTTTCTATAAATATCGCCTGAGCGTCACCAAAAACGTTAATTAGTAAAAAATGTAACTAGATTTTTTTGACCAGATGTTGCAATGATAAGTCTCAAACTTAGCATTGGAAATACCGTTTTCATTTCAATATTCTGTTTTAATGGCTAAACTAGCATATTAGGACGCTATTAGAAACCTTGATTGTAGCCACGACTAGAAGTTCAAACCAGCTAAAATATGAATCTAAGATTTCAAGTATATTTTCAACCTTATTTGTTTCAAATAAGAGTGAAAAGCAACGCTTTGGTGCGTTAAAGAAACAATTGAAAAACATCGTAAAGTTATTGGGCCTGAACTTTTGTTAAGTGGGTTATACGAGGGTCAATCAATAAGTCTGTGATAGGTGAATTTCTTTTTAAAAAAGGTCACTGTATAATGTTTGATCTCATTGATTATTATCCCACCGCCCCAAAATGAGTATATTGACAAGGAAAAAGATTATATTTGAAGATAAATACTTGTGTTAAATGAATGCTTTCTTCACATTAAGCTAAAGATTCAAGTAATTACGTATATATACACACACACACACATATATATATATATATATATATATATATATATATATATATATATATACGCAGTTACGTGCAAGATTAATCGGTGAACATTAGTAACGTCTTGGAACGCAAATAGTGTAAATATTTAATACACTGATTACACGGGAGGAAATATTTTCCTTCATATACAAGGGAATTCTTGTAGCTAGATGCATGCAAGTGCTTTTGTGTGCAAGCAAGGTGTTTTTACTTATCATGTTGTCTCGGTGAAATTTGATCTGCCTTAGTATCAGATATTTAAATGTAGATTCGCCACGCAAAATTTCAACTGTGGATGACCAAAGTAGAGAGGGCAATAGAGAACTCATCCTGGAATGTTAAGTAGGTAAATGGGGAATATAGTTTTAATTGGGTTGGGCAGGACAAAAGAATGTGATTCCAATGAATAGCCGGCCCTTGCGCTATCAGGGTCAAACGGTTAATTTCATGACCAGACATCGAGCAGGATTGTCTGAATATCATCATCATTATCCTTCTAGCATCGTTGATGGACATAGACCTTCCCCTAAATATGCCAGACTTCTCTGTCATGGGCGTCGCAGAGTTAGTACTCTTTGAATTCGTCTATTTCGTCATGCTATCTCTCCATGTGAAGTTGATCATTATTCCTTCGCTAGCACGTTGTATGGTTCTCAGTTTGGGCGTCAGTCCTTTGGTTAGGTTCCATGTCTCTGCTCCATAGGTGACAACCAGGAGGATACATTGGTTATATACCCTTCTTTTTAGGACTAATGGAATTTTCTAGTTTTTTTAAATTCGAGCTCGCTCTACTGAAAGCTTGTTAACGTAGTGTGATTCTTCTCTTGATTTCTTCTTCTTTTTGAGAATTTTGTTGCAAAGTCCCAAGATATTTTGCCAGCAGTTGGGAGCAGCAGTTTCCGCTTGCTGGACGGAAGGTGGGGAAAAAAAGAGAGAGAAGAGGTGTGAACCAAAATAGTCATCGATTGTAAGCCGACTCGATGGAAAAAAGACCAAAAAGTCAACAGGGAAAAAGAGGGCATAGCTATAACATTCAACTAAGTGAAATCTAGGTAAAAGTTGATTTTTTTTCGCTCAGAAAATAAAGTTAGACCTTACAGATATTTTTGCTGTTGTCTTATGTCTTTGCAGTCACAAATATTTAAAGAAAAAAAAACGAAGAAAGCAAAGAGTTGATTTCTCTACATAGAGCGATTCTGTTGTGTGCAGCAGCATAGGTTTTTGATGGGTATGTGCATCTTTACCGTTGCAGCATTTCTTATTCGTCACAGCGCACCTGGAATTGTCAAGACGTGACATTCAGTGAATCACGACATTTACAGTATGGGTATATCTGTTGTCAACAAATGTCTCCTTTCGGTACTGTGTGTACACGGTCGCTTTCAAGCCTTTACTTCGTCTCCGTTTCGGCCTACCCCCCTTTGTTTCTCGCCTCCTTCTCCCCCTTCATCACATTCTCCAATTTATCTCGTGTTTTCGTCGTTGTACCTTCAATCCCGGAAATGACGACGGATACAGCAATGAAGAAACTGTATCTTATTAGAGAAATGGTTTTGGCAAGCAGAACTCCCGATAAAAGGTAACAGAAATAAATTTTGCGACTAGTATAGTGAATCATTCCCGTCCATTGAATAATAATAATAATAATAATAATAATAATAATAATAATAATAATAATAATAATAATAATAATAATAATAATAATGATGATGATGATGATGATGATGATGATGATAATAATAATAATAATAATAATAATAATAATAATAATAATAATAATAATAATGAATTGGAGAAGGAAAAGAATGCCCGTATTTCATAACACTAATTTAGATGTCATTACCCAATCTAACGCCTAACCTTTCACTGCAACTTATTGCTGCATTCCTTCCAACGGACTGTTTATTTGAAATCAACAACTATTCAAAACGCATATAATCTGCATGCCGTGCATTTGATTTTATCGCAGATCCAACTTAAAATTTGTAAGATTTTACTTGATGTTACTTGAAGTACTTGAGGTAAAACAAAAAAAAAAAGTGAAATGAATGTGAGAAGCATTTTATGTAAATGATGAAAATTTCAAATAAGTATTGATTCGTCGCGTTACTTTTCCTTTTTTATGGAATGCTGCAAACATTCGTTCAGTTTGCAATAACAACAAATAGACACCTCTTCCAAAATGGAGAAGCCCAGTTGATTCTCACACGCACGTATGCTAACATACACACAATTTATACATTCCTGTTCAGAAAAAAATTAGTTTAGATATAAAGGTATGAATATTTTATCATCTTGTGATCAAATTACATTTTCCTCTATTAAATTAAATGAAATTGTTGACATACAATCCAAAAAGCAGTAAAATCGATTGTACAGTGGCAACATCGATGCTTGCTAAAAAGCATATTATTCAATATAGTACTTCAATTGAATTAATAAAAAAATATGTGAATCACTCAAAGATCTGTCCACGGTTCAACATATTTTTAGATTTGCTATTTTTCTAATTTACAGACTAAGATGAAGAAAAGTGTGATTTGTCTTAGCTTAATTTTTTTATTTTTTTTGCAAATTTTTTTATCTCACATGTTAAGAATTTATTTATATTACACGATAATTCAGTAATGTTGGGAAGCTGAAAGAAAATGTTGAAATAATAAAAATGGAGGTTAGATTGTTGCAATCAATAGATCTCAATCATAGGAAAATCTGGTTGATTGCTTCGTAGTAAGATCCAAGTACTTGGAATTACGTTCAGCTGTTCAAAGTTTTCTCACGTTTCGACAGCAACGAATAATTATTACTCTCTTTGAAACAAAAAAATCAAACGAGGTGGAAATTTTCTAAAATGTGATTTTAAGCGTGTAATGCAGAAGATGAATAAATATCAACAAGATGCAAAAGAAATTGAATTCTTAAATGTTCATTGAACAATAATTTACAATTCAGCATCTTTTTAAAAGATTGAAAAACAGTTTTTGTTGAATACAAAATCTTTTTTCCCAAAAAGAAACAAATATGATAACAATATATTAATACAAATGAAATTAGCAATGAACGGATATTTATAAATTTATTTTCTATTTCTTCTTGTCATATGGATCAAATCTCTTCAAGGAGTGAATTTATACATGTGTGTGCATTTGTGCGTGTGTATATGTGTGTGTTTGCGTGTTTTATGTGTGCAGTTCATTTTTATTTTACTTGGTGAAAAAGTCGTTGATTGAGTGATATACTATTTCAAATTCTTCTACGTATTCTATCTTTTTAAATTATCTATTCTTCCAAACAAGGGACAAAAGACTTTGAGCCCTTCCAGTTCGATAAGAAAGTAGGGCAGGATGATACCAGTTCGCCTAAACTTTTTACCTACCTCAAGATGATCAAGAGAAAATGAATTGAATCAGAATAGACGACGAATATCTAAGTAACCTCAGATTTGCTGACGACATCATCCTTTTTACAAGATCTCCAAGTAATCATGGGCAAACTGAACAAAGAGAGCAAGAAAGTTGTTCTTCAAATGAACATGTACAACAAACAAAGACGCAAAAATCCTAATCAGAAACGTAGACCTGGTAAAAGTACACCACTATACCTACCTAGGACAACGAATATCCACGAGGTCCTCGATAGAAGGAGAAATCAAACGAAGAATTACTCAAGGATGGCAAGCTCTTGGTAGAGCAAGCTCAATCTTTAAAGCAAGAAAGTCGATACTGCTGATCATCATCATTATGATGTGTAAACATGTCTAGAAGTTTTGATTTCCTTTGATTAAAAATTTGAAATAATACAGAAAGAGAGTGATTCTTTTCGGACAAAAAGCAGATTATTTGGTAGGGTTCAACAAATATATTGTACTAGAAAAGAACGACAAAACAATTATGAGTGTTGTGTGCAGATCAAGAAAGAGTTGATTGTCTGCCTTACAAGGAATTGATTTTTTCTTCCTGTATGGACATCTCCTAATACTCATTTTTGGAAGAATGCTTTGGGTATCAGCCCGGTGGTTCCTGTGAGATTTTGATCTGTTGGTATTTAACAAAAGAAATGAACAGTTGCAGGAAAAAGATCGACTGAGAAGGTCGAGGGAACGGAGACATGGAAAATCTAAATTTTTCTGGATATGCCTGCAAAAGAGAACAAAAAGCAACGGAAAAAATTCAAGAAAGACATAAATAAAACAGACGGAGTAGCGACCAAAGCAAATCTAAAGGAAGAGATGAGGACAAAAGAAAGAGGGATAACATAATGTGTGTTCTTTGGTCCTCTACATCTCTTGTCGTTAGCAGCTACCCTAGAAGGTCATTGAAAGTGATTAGATGGCAGTTTCCATTTCTATCTGTCGCTTGAATGAAGCATCCATTTGACCTAATAATGATACTACATTTCTGAAGTGACAAAAAAGTTTGTGATTTTTTTAATTCTCGAAGTTCGTGTGTGAGATTGTAAATGGAAGACCATGGCCATAAGTATCTTCGAACAATGAAAGGCTGACCAGTGATGAATAATAGAATAGAGTGACCAATGTTTAAATGTTACCTGAACCCGCTACGATACATGTGTCTCTGGGTTTGTTTTTTTTTGTACTGGTTTGTGTTTTACCGTTTGAATTTGATTATGAGTATGGGTGAAATTTGTTGCAATCTCGGTTTTTGCACGAATAAGCGTGTAAACGTTACGAAGGAAAAGTGATTTTTTCTCCTCTTGCTCATAAGAAACAGGAATCATTGCTTGGAACAGGGGAAGACAAAACATTATCATCATTATTTTCACATATCAAAACCTGTTTTTCGATTTCTTCTGTGGAACGGGAAATAGATGAAATTTCAATTACTGAAGCAGAATAAATACTCATAGCAAACAGATGAGAAGCAGAATAGATTCTATTCTTAGATAGAATAAAATTATGAGAAGACTCTCTACTTCATTTGAATTTTCAAGGGGAGAGGTTTGAGTTCGGTTGCGCGCATAGGAAGATGACATAGTAGAGTCGAGAAAGTAGGTTCACGGGATCTTCCCACCGCCAGGACTTTCTTTTGCCACCTGTTTTTCTTAATCCTTGAAGAGTCTATTTTACGATTTTGCCTGTTCACAAACTGCAATAATGTCCAATGAGGTTTATGGTAGACTATAAAATCTAAAGCTTATTTATGAAAACTTCAAATCGGATTTCTCAAAATACTTTCGCTTTTTTCTGTTTTTGTTCTGAAATACAGACGAGATGTGATTGAATCTTCATAATTTAATTTGAATTTTCTGAATTTCCCCGTGTCAGAATTGTATGGAAAATGTGTGCATTTGTCCCTGTATTTTGTTTATTTCATTTGTTATGCAATTTTCTATCTTTTCAGCATCCGAGTTCAGAACCGCACTAGGTGTTATATATGGTCAAAATGTATCCTATGGGAAATTAGTTCTGCTTGGAAATAGGTAGAATCATAAAATACACACTTGAAGGATTAAGAAAAACAGGTGGGGGGAAATCTATAAATTTATGATTAAAAACTTTGAGTCTGCTTAATTATTTAAAAAGATACGTCACAAGACCAATGTCTTTAAGATGCATCAATCAAAAACTGAGGAAAGAGCAGACCAATTTTAAGTTACTTCTCTCGCATTTTGTTGGACACTGATCACCAAAAGATCTGAATTTCCAAAAATCAAGTGCAAATGCTACTGGACACAAACTAAGGCAACAATTTAGGATAAACTTACTTTGCAAAATGAACCTGCCATTAAAAATCTATTCAGGGGCTTTTTCCCTATTCATAGAGAGGTGTGTGTGTGTGTGTGCGTAAAATTTCTACAATGAATGGTTAGGGCTGGGCAAGGGCCGGATACATAGATACATATAAAAATTGAAAGATGAATAACCTGAACCCAGCAACAATGTTTAAACCGGTCCGTTGTTGGTAGGGGTGGCTACAAAAGCAAGCGTTGATCTATTTTTTCCTCTCAAAAGATCATGGCAAGTCTTCTGCCATTGTTCCTATTCATTTCCATGAAGAAGAGGCAACTCAACACAAACTACACGACGATGGATTACCACGTAATAGCAATTTGCGAATAAAACTGTCAGCGTATTGAAATAAAACTGAGATGGAAGTTGGTCCACGATGAATTTGAATCTGTTCTATCATACGGTAGGTATGAACAATATGGAGGCGATTTTCAATGGAAAAAGTTTTTTTTTTTCTTTGATTGGTAAAAATCAGCATATATTCGATCATATATTCGATTTTAATGAAATGTTCAATTCTTATTTTTTGAAAGACGAACTTTTACAAATTCTCCAATTCAAATTTTTGGAAGAAAACGTTTTTGTTCAAAAGGCCCCTACCCGACCTTTTATAATTTTGATGATTTATTTTATTTATCTTTTCTTGTTTTCATTGACTTTGCACACTTAACAGATAAATCCATCGAAATAAAAGGATTTTCACACAATATTAATCTTTTATTTTGATTTGAATATATATATATATATATACATTAATATATATATATATATATATATATATATATATATATATATATATATATATATATATATATATATATATATATATATATACATATATATATACATATATATATATATATATATATATATATATATTTGCTTCGACTGAAACTTATATATAAATATTATAACATGGATGATATAGCGCAATAATGAAAAAATATTTACCAGCGTATTCATCATGTTTTTTTCTATTTTTTGTTCATATGAAATGAACGGTATTTTAGATTATGGGAAATTGCAAATTGATGCAGACGATTCAATGCACATTTTTGTGTGTGTATGGCACTGCTGCAGTTTATTTCCATGTTGTAAATTCCATTGCATGTCCACTCAGTATTTCGTACTCAGCGGAAAATGACAAATGCATCAACATGGATCATGAATATCGAGAATTTCTTCCAATCTATCTGTAAAAAGTGTTTTTCAAAAATTTTAATACAAATTATTCCACCTTTTAGCGCGCTTCAGTTGACCGATAACTTTGAGTATTTTCGCAAAAATTATTTGAATTTGACAAAATCTTTTTCTGTAGATTTTCAACAACCGGATTTTGAATTCCTAAAATTTCTCAATTGTCATCAATAATGCTGCAATTATTGATTTTTAGCTGAATATAGGGAATATTGGATTCATAACAGTCAAAATATATGTTATGATTAATGGAAGTATGTTTTTCTTTTTGTTTAGACATATATTTGAGATAATTTTTGAAAACATTAAAAGAATCGAGGACAGATTTTTATTAAAAAAATTATCACGTTTTTGTTCTGAATTGTATCATACGGACATTTGTTAGTTGTTTTTTTTTGTTTTGTTTTTTTTTTAGTTTTTGGTGACCAAACTATCATTGCTTTGCTCGCATCAAAATGTATGCATATTTTCATTCATTATGATACTTCATTCGCGCTTAGTAAAAAGCCATGGATGTTTTCGTGATATAAAATATGTACAACTTTTGTTTTTGCAATAATACTTTTAAGTTAACGACTTGAAAAGTTCTTTGCTTGATGATTGATTCTATTCCCAACACTCTTTTTATATCGTGTTGAACAAATATTTCTTGTTGTTTTGATTATGAGAATAGTCAGAAAAGTTCGCTTTCTAAAATAGACTGGACCTCCTTTGACTAAAATAGAGGCTGTTCTACTTTCAATATGCTCTATTTTGAGTTTCATATAAAAGCATTAATAAAGATGATAATAAAAGTTAACCAACATAAGCTTTGCCAGAACTTGACTGGCCAGTTAAGGAATTTTTGGTTACAAAAACCAAATGTTAACGTTATGTTACGGTCATTTTCGAATAACTGACAAACTAGGCAAGGAAGACAATCATTCTTGTTAGTTTTCCCCCAGAGAAAGTTATCATTGTATAAGGTTGATGACTAATTATATTTCTGATGTCATTGTTACAAGAAGGCGTTTCGATTCTTTAATTAAATTTTTGTAAATGTGATGTGTCAAGTCTTGAATGGCAAATCATCATAAATGCCCGAAGGTTTAGTTTATTTCTAACAAAATAATCATTCTTTAATTTGCAGTTTTTTAAACAAATTTTCAGATTTATCTGTAAATTATGACATTCAATGAAAACTTGTAGAATCTCTGTTTCTTGCACACGTTTGCTTTTTCAGCATCAATCATTAATGCACCTTTATGATATCAGATGGTACTCAAAAGACATGGTGCATGATATTTGTTTTTAATAGAAACCAGATGTGCGTTTATGTCGGATACATTTTGTTATTATCGTTTTTATTTCGACGGAAAGTAAAATAAAGAGTAGGAAATTGTGAAAGTCGGTGCTATTATGAGAAAGAAAAATTAAACAGAAAAAAAAAGGAAAAGACAGAAAGGAAGAAAGAAGGAAAGTAAAAGATTAAAGAAGAGAGAAGAGAATGAAAAAGAAAGAAGGGTGAAAAAAATGAGTAGAAAAGCGTGAAACATGAGTACATAACATTGGTTTCAACAGAAAGAAATTTGGTACTTGAGTTAATGAAATATGTACTTTTGGAGAGAAGTGTTGGGAATTTACATCTTATGATGTAAGCAAATAAATGATATATTTAATCATCAATATTTTGATTTTAGTTTATGGTGAATTTTTTTAATGTAGTATACGTTTGTGTCAAACGTGTACGTAACCACGGAAGCATGTATGCACGATCAGATAATAATGGACATGCTTGAAATATTTAAGATCTGTCTTCAAAATACTTTTCAACCGAATGATCATTTATTAGATCTGAAAAAGAAGGAAAGAAATAATGTTCATGTGAGTAAGGAGAAATTTTCATGTAAATCGACGCAACACAATGTGAGTTCCTTTCCATTTTATCTGATATTTAAAAAATTCTATATACGTTTATAATCTGTCAGTTATAGCTTATGGCTTGGCAAACATATTTGCTTTTGAATTTTTTTGAGGATTGCATCATAAAACTCTCTTTAAATCGTTATTTGATTTTATTTTTTTTTATATACTCACATTTCCCAGAAAAGTTGAATATAAAAACAAATAATCCTAGACAAGGAAAATTATGCTCTTGATGTCTTACCGTCGTAATGAATGAAAGAAAAACTGAAATAGAGGTAATGGCTTGCCGTGGAGCAATGCTTAGTAGACCATTACCACTTTAATGAACTCAATTCTCACGCATTGCCCCACTATTGGGGCTTAGTGCCTTATTCAGCTAAGGTTAGTTAATATCAATAAGAGATTGAATTTTTCAAATGTTCTTATTTTATTTTAAGAAAGATATAAACGCGATACAAAATTCAAAAAGAAAATACCTGAGCAGTTCATGAAGAAGTTAATGTAAACGATCGAACATATCAGAAGTAGTTTGCCAGATTTTCTGGAAATTTTTCGCTGAACGATGTTACACTGTCGGGTAGACCAGTCGGGATTGATAACGATCAAATTAAGATATTCCCATAGAATAAATAAAACTAAGCTTAGGAGAGTCAACAAACCCAAAGTATTTCAATCAAGCCTTGAAAAACCTGAGTACAAGCTTATTTATGCTAGTTGCTTCGTTGTGTGATTTCCACAAGGGCGGAAAAGATCTGACCGAACTGAACATGAATGTTCCGTTTTTGAAACGGGCAACAAAAAGTTGATAACTTACAACAATGCATAACATAAAAAATCGGGAGGTAAGTAAAATGAACCACTTCTGATCTTGCCAAAGCCGGCCTCCATCCCAAAAAGGTGATGATGTGTATATGATGGGATTAGAAGAGGGTTCTCTACTCTGAACACCAGTTGGAGAACCAAACAATTGATTTCAACGAGTACTGGTCCCGAAAACAGATCAACTGAAAGCAACAAGTGATAAAAAGCACCTGGAATTATTTTTTTTAAAAGAACGTAAAATTCTCTCAGGATAACGCTACACCGCATGGTTGGTGACAAGGCAAAAATGTTTGCAGCTTTGCAGGGGGGGGGGGTATTCATCTAGAAAGTGAACCTTCGTGTGACCATTTGTTCTGGTTTTTACAGCATTCTCCACATGGGAAAGGATTCTATTCCACGGAAGACTGCAAATACACTGTTAGTTTTTTGTTTGTTTGTTTTTTTGTTGTTTTGTTTTTTGCTGAAAAAGATCAAATATCCTAGGAGGATGGAATTATGAAGTTGGCTGAGAGATGAACAAAACTGTGAATATGTTGTTCAGTAAAGTTCAATAAAAATCGAAAAAATCTTCTATTTTTACTTGATAACCCGAAGGAACCTTCTGGGTTCCTGAATAAAATAAATCATGAATCATATCGTGAGTAAAACAAGTATGTAACATAAGGTAATTGTGAAAATTGGGATTTAATTTCCTAATGTTCTATTAAATCTATCCAATTTCAAATTGGTCATAACATATAACCAAAAGCATTGACATTCTCTCTCTTAAACACATTATAGAAAATTCAGTGTGGACATTTCTGAGGAGAAAAAAATGACAGTTTTCCATTTTGGGTGTTTCATTGTTTTCATTAGATGCAATGATACAGTGCGTGCCAAATTGTCACACGAATATGTTATCCCCTTTTTATTTATGCTAAATCGGAAAAAATTTGATAAATGTTTTACACATATTCACATAACATTATTATATAATGCCTGCAAATATTGAACATAGATGTACAGGTGGTGAAAAATTCAACAGATTTTCTGGAAATTCCTCAATTTTTATTGTACCAAATTATTCAGCATGGGTAAAAAACACAGTAAGACATTAATCATGTATCGATTGAATAATCAAGTGACACACAGTTACCAGAAATTCCCAGCAAACTATGAAAAACTCATGTACAAGAAATACTGAAGCGTACAATTCTGAAAATCAAAAACTCAGGTACAAATCATTCAGTTTAGAATGTAAGATCCTTGCCCACGAATCACAAATATTAGTAGATCATCCACTGACTTTGTTGGAGTTTGAATTTCTCAAGCTGTAATAGCTTCATCACTTATCACAATAGCCTGCTATAAGTCTTTTTTGTTAGAAAACTGACGGCTATCTTCATGCACTTTCCCCTTGAAGATGATCCAGAGATTTTCAATTGGATTGAAATTTGGAGAAAATGGTGGCCTGTGCATTAATCAACCATCTCTGAAACCAATTTTAGTCAGGTCGTCGACCGTTGCAGGCATGAAGATAAGTTTCATACGTAGGCCAAGAGACTTGATCCTAAATCAAGGTAAAAATTGTCCTTTGAAAATTCAATGTATATCAGGGAAGTTATTTTTAATGCATCTGGTACATGCCAAAGTCACACCAACTCGTCTCCTACCAACCCAGGCCAAAACATTACTCATCTATCGCCTTATTAATACCTTAGCCGTCCAGGATGCTGCTCTTGCTTTGTAATCCAGCCTGCTTTCCATCCATCTTCTCCATCAAGGGTAGCACACGTCACTGAAAGGAACAACATTGAAGTTAGTTTATAAATACTTTCTTGTCCATTCCAGATGTTTCACTTAGAGTCTAGGTTCTAAAGACGGTCTAATATCAGGCCTGACACATTTTGCAACATGGTGGAGAACTAGGCATCGAGATGGTTTGGACGACATACCTCTTTCAACTGCCTTGGATATATATACGCAAACTTCAAGACAATTAATGTAAATTTAGTTTCACAGAAGAGGGGGAGAATAATTTGAGACAAATATTGTTAACGCCAACCTGCACCAACATCGCAAAAAATAAGACATTCTGTAGACGAGTAAACAAACAGAAGCCATTTTGTATAGTCTTGCATTTTCAGAGTGTCAAAATATCAAGTAAGCATTGCTGAATAATTAAAATATGAGTCGTGAAAATGATTTCCCGGAGGCCACACCTTGGAGAAAGTAGTACAGCCCTTGAAATAGCAGAGATGATTAAAAGGGACCATCCAAAAGTGAAAAAGACAAATCAAGGGTGTTGTCCAGAAAACGCCCTCTGTTACTATGGCTATCATTATTATGAAAAAAATCGGTCTGGAAATACATGGAAGCCAAAGACCGTCCTAAAAGTTATTATAAAGATGTGTGTATATACAGTTAGTATACAAAAAGTATCCGATGCATTTCGAAACATCATTTTAACTTACACATCTTTGGAATTGACAGAATTTGGACCATAGATTTCTGATTTTTGTACATTAATGTTCAATGTTCGATCCTGTTTCAATATATTTTTGATCTTTACTTTTGGAAAAAATTGTGAATGTTTATGTTCCTTTACCCAACGAGTAGAAATGTTTTTCAAAGCTAACACATGATCATAACTTTTTAAATTTTTGGAGCATAAGTATGTATAAAGATCTCATTTATACAATCTAGTATTTGTGCTAATTCATAAATTCATCTCGTATCGAAAGCCATGAAATTAGAACCACTATGTATATATCAAATTATTTTTGAATCTTGGATTTTCAATTCCAGTATTCCATGATTCATTATCAAGTATAGAATCATGTGAAGTCTTTAGATGATTGTTTGTAACATTTCTGTAAATTGATAAAGTAAACTTAGCATTTATACCCTACGAGGCAAATATTTCAAACATATATTTCCTGAAAAACGGAGCTTCTTGAAACAATTAAATTCGAACATTTTCTATCCTATATCCTTAACTCACAATGAAGGTAACTACTTATTTAACTTGTTTGTGATTCTTAACTCTTGATCATCTGTCATCGATATGACCTGGATTGTAATTCAACTTTTTTCTCATTTCTCGCTTGAAATTTCCCCTCCCTGTCTTCACTCATCACATTTCCCAAACAATTTTGCTGATCATTCCACTACTTTCCCTTTCTATTAGGCTATGCGTCGATTTCATCTGACAGTCGACCATTCCTCAGCCAGACTTAACTTTGACCAAATTTTGCAGATGCAAGATTTAAAAGCTGTCTGCTTTGCAATAACAACAGCATTATTACCAACTGAATAACTTACCAAAAGAGTTATGCGTACTTCAATGTATTTAAAGATTCCAGAGTCCAGCTTGAAATTCGTGACAAAAAATGGCCCCAGTAAGAATATATATATATATATATATATATATATATATATATATATATATATATATATATATATATATATATATGTGTGTGTGTGTGTGTGTGTGTGTGTGTGGCCTGTTTATTGTATACATAACAGCAAAATACTTCAATAGGTGAATAAATTGATAGAAATAGTTTGGAATACATATAAACAGAATTAAACAAATTGATAAAACTTTTAAAGATATGAATAGAATGATTAATAATTCGAACATGACTTTTTGTTTCCTATAATTTTTTTTATATATATTTCAGAAAATCGAATTGACGTACATTTTTACAAAATTCATAAATATGTATATATTCTTGTTGGATTGATTTTGTCTCTGTGTGTGTGTGTGTATATATATATATATATATATATATATATATATATATATATATATATATATATATATATATATATATATATATATATATATATATATATATATATATGTCAATGGATATATAACAATCACATGAGTTTACTTTACTTATATCAATTGCTTCAAAAAGATGCTGACAATTTTCAGTTGGTCCAGGAATGTTGATATTTTCAGAGCAGTTGCTTTCAAGCAATTAGAAAAAGAGTGACATAAATAAAATTTGTAAAAACACGAATAAAATAAACAAATATAGGATTTTAAGTGAAATAATATGGGGGGGGATCTAAGGAATATATCCAAAATGCTGTACAAATTTACATAATTACTCTTTTCAAAAATTACTTTTTTTCAAAGGCCGATTGCATCATTCATTCTTATTCAGGCTTTTCCCAAGAATATTAGTGCTAAGTGAGTGCAGGGTATCTTAGGTGGGGTTTGAACTTGGGTCGCTGATTCCATTTTCTGTGCTGTTAGTCTCTTATGAATATGAATAGATCAAGATAGATAGATAGATACATGTGCATTTCTGTTTGTATCCATAAGGGAGGGAATTCATTTTTCTTTCACGTCAACTTTGGCATACAAAACTGACTCATTATCAAATGTAATTGGTCCTTGGTCGAAAGTGCAAAATCTATCCAGAGAATATTTGCCGCCATTTTGTCATTTTTAGAATATTCGTTTCTCCCAACGCGACGGTTACGCATCAAGAAATGTTGCGATTGAAAGTAGGAGTAAAAAGCATTTTTTTGGCTTTTACATTAAATGCAGCTGTTTAGCTCAATAGTAAAACTAACGCCATGTTGAATCGGCCACCCTTGTTGGTTCGATCCCTGCAACATTCCCATTTTTTATTCTATTTTAGTTTTCTAAGCCAAGTGATACATTTATCGTGTAATGAAGAGATAGATCATTTCAAATAAGAGTTTCTATAAAATATAACGCGGTTTATAATCATTCTGTCGGATCATATATGCACTGCTTAGAATATATATATATATATATATATATATATATATATATATATATATATATATACATATATATAATCAGACCAACAAGAATAAGTACATATTTATGAATTTTATAAAAATCTATGTGAATTCAATTCTCTAAAATACATACAAAAAAATAAAGGAAACAAAAATTTACGCCCAATGATTAATAATTAATGAAAATTAAGCAATATTTAAAAAGATATAAGTGGTGAATTTTTTCCATGTTGGTTGATAAAAAATAATCATCAGATTGTGTTTCTGTGTGGTATTTGAAATGAAACAATCCAATGACAAATTAATGTGAGTGCGAATACAGACCCCACAATATTCTGCACTTCCAAATCACCCGGAATTTTTTAATTCTTCTAGTTGGCGCATTCAAAGAGTTTCTTAATTCAATACCTAAATTTCCTGTTTTAGGAATACCATTCATAAAAGGAGAAAGGGGAAGTAACTGCAATACTTCAAAGCTGATGTATTGTAAGATGGAAGGAAAGTAAAGTATGGTAACATCGTAGATAGAACCCCCAACCAAAAACATTTTTATGGAAAAATATTCCTCAGTGAAGTAAAGTGGAATCCCCAAATTCCTTCAAAGCTTTAGTTTCGTGTGATGGACCGAAAAAGAGACTCTAATTCAAAAGAATAATAAAATCATGCTCCGAAATAAAATCATTTTTTGGGAAAATGATTTCTCATTGAAGTAAAAGGAAGTTACCAGAATACTTCGTAGCAATAGTTATATTTGACAGATGGAAAGAGAGGGTTCATTTCAGCATTATGATTACATTGTAAACATCCCCACCCCAAATCGTCTTTTGGAGAAATGATTTCTCAATGGAGTAAAAGGAATCAACTGTGATAGTTCTGTTCGATGTACCAAAATGATGGTCCAGTTTGCCAATATGATTAAATAGAAAATGAATTCTCAGGGAAATAAAGTGAAGAGACCGAATTACTTGAAGCCGTATTTTTATAAGATGATGGACGGTAAGTGAGAGATCAATTCAGCAGTATATAGAGATCATTTATAGAACAGTAAATCTCAAATGTGGTGTTTTGAAAGATCATTTTATCAATAAAGTAGAGAATCCAATGGAATATGGGTCTAGTTGTCTAGTTCAGCATTAAAGTTACATCGTAAATAGAAGCCCCAATCCAAAATAGTGTAATAGTGGCAAATCATCCAGATTTCTTTTTGTATTCCTCAAGTTCATGGATTTCAGGCCAGATGAAAAAAATAGAATGGTCAGAATTTGTTGTCAAGTAAAGTAAACAAAAAAAATTCAAAAAAAAGTATGGCCTGAATATGCGGTCTGGTAAGACAATCAATTATTTTTTAATAATGTGGTGAGAATATGCAGTTTTATTTATAAAAATCAAATTTTTAAAAAGTGTGCCAGAAAATGGGGTTGGATGAAAAAAATAATAATATCAGAGAGTGGGACGTATGGACAAAAATTAGTTTGGTAGAAGATTTAATCTTTTTTTCACTTATTAATTTCCGTTAACACAGAATTCAACGTTTGTGAGTTATGCCATATTTGTACATATTAAATCATAGTCGTCTCCGTTCTTTCAAAGCAGCAAGCAAATTATCTCATTTAGTTTGCTTGCATACGGCAATTAATTTAATTATCGACATTTACAGAATCCTATTCCAAGATGCACATAAATACATTTTATGCAAGTTTGTGCAAAAGTCTCCAGACAGAGTTCATCCAATAAAGATTTTTCACTGCTTGCAAAAGAAGAAACATTGCAATCTTTATCAATAAAGAGCATACAAAACAAAAGTGCTGCCCTATTCTTTTCCTCACTTTTGAAAAGTGCCAAAACTGTGCTAAATAATGATCCAAAGTTTTAGTGAAACTAAAACTCCTGTTGAAAATTTCATCATCGTTCAATCATTTTTGTTACATTGTGTATATTAAGAGCAATTCGTAAGGCTTGCGTTTTGTTTTTTTGTTTTTTTCAGCAAAATTGGATTTTGCATTCTACTTTGAATGTCGATTCATCTTCATTTATAGACCGCAGGGCAGCACAATGCATCTGGGAGAAAACAGATGTCAGGGACATCATAGAATCCATTAAAAAGTCAAATGGCAATGGGCTGACCATGTTGCAAGAATGGCAGACAATCAATGGACATCGCGATTCACGACATGGATCCCCAGAGATCACATGCACAACTGAGGCCGACAGAGTATTAGATGGATAGACGAGTTGGACAAATTCAGAGAGTATTGGTTCCACAATGCCCATAATAGAGAAGAGTGGCGAATCCTGGGGAAGGTCTATGCCCAACGATGGACGGTAAAAGTTTGATGATGATGAATCAGCATTAAATGGTGAATTTGGTTTGCAAGTGCCTCTTTATATAACCATTAATTTCAAGTGTGAAATTTCAAAAACACGTAAAAATTTCAAATACATGAACATTCTCATTCGCTCTAATGATAAGTCATAGAGTGAAACAGAGAAAATTCTGACAGGAGGGAATAAAATTGAGGATCAAGAACCGCATTTTGCTATTTCTAGCAAAACTTTGTTTAAGAAAATTTCCGCACTCAATCTGTACATTGTGTATTGAAAAGTGGTCTGGTTAATGTTGTGTTGTACATGTCTATTTTAATCACTGCATCGTTGATGTTGCTTGTGAGTTCTTTGGTAGTTAAGGTGACAGCTACGAAAACACGAGAGACGAAGCTGGGGGAGGGGGGGAGAGACGAAGGAGCGACGGGCGAAGCGAAAAGAGCTAAAATAACCACACAACACCAGTTATTGGCGATTTAAGATGCATCTATGAACCCAATATCGAGACACCCTCAACTCTGTGTGATCGGTTTCATGACATTGTATAATAAAACTGCAGTGCCCGGTACTTGCATCTGTTTTTGGAGAGTAAATCGAAACGGTAATCTCAATCAAGAACGTCAAACAAAAATATTCTGGCTGAATTGAATTCTTAAGTACTAATCAAATTTCAGAATGGATTCTGAGTGTTTGTGTTTTAGTTTCTCACTGGAGAAAGAAAGATATTTATAAAATATCTTACATATTGGGGCGAATGGTAGTACCTGGAGATACGGGCTAAATCGGAATGACGGTCAGGGCTCGCCTCAAAGCAAGTTTGTTTAGATTTCGGTCGACTAGGATACTAGGGCAATGGGTAAAGTAAAAGAAAGGACAGAACGCATTCGGATGAAAAAACAATATTTTAAAAGTTTGAATTGTTTAAAACTTTGGGGGCGGTTGGTGACTTCGAAGCTAGGAGCAGAAGTGTCCACATCTCTGCTGTCAGTGGTAGCCAACTTACTCCCCCTCCCCTGACGGCAGTAGCTACTGAGTGTAGGAAGTAGTAGGAAGTGATGGGGAAAACGAAGCAGCCTCTCTAGCACGGACCAACTGTTTCTTTTCCTTTGTTCAATGTGCAAACACGCATTTCACTGAACACAAAGAAAGATATGCAATATTTTTCTCGAGATGATTTAACCAATTTTTCCCAAACCATTAAATCTAAGAAGGAAATTCACCTTTATATACATATCTTCATCCTTCTGATGTGACCGTAATTAGCTGTAAGAACATTAGCATAGATAACGTTTTAATCATATCTGTATGTTTTGCAAGATTTGTCCTCATTTATACATGCCACATATTTGCTTAAATCTGAATTATCTGTTCAACGTCTTCTCATCACTACAAATTAATCCTCTTATTTCATCTCATTTTCAAAGCATTCAATAGATCATTGGAAAAACTGTTTTCGTAGAATATCTGCAGAAAATTCTAAACTTCTAAACTCCTAAACAAGTATATATGGACATGAAGAAACCAAGATTTCCCTTTCGTCCTGAACAATATCCTGGGTGGCGAGAAAAACACAAACTTGTCTCAAGGCTACAATGCTTTCAACAGAAACAAACATTAGTCCTGCAAACCATGACTGGCCTCTGTAAAAAAAAACTTCTCACAGTTTTCCACTGCTTCAGCAAACTCCCTTGAAATGTACCGGGAAAAAATTCAATAAGTTTTCACAAATAAACATTAAACAATAAACAAACACTTTTGCTAAAATATAGAAAACAAAATAGACTCACTGCTCCCTGGAATGATGAAAAATTCCTTAGCTAGTGAAGAAAAAATACAGGCGAAAATGTTCATGATCTTTCTCAGAAAGAAAAGAAATAATGTACATAGTGCTTAGAAAAAAATTAGTCCAGCTCTTCCAATTCAAAAAATGTTGATAATCCGTTTTAGTCCTTAAAAATCCACGTCTTTCCTACGAGAAAAATATTGTCTGCAAATATTTCAAGGAAAGGTGATTTTCTTTTTCTACAGTAAAATGTCTATAGTTCATTTGTTCTATTTTTCCATTTGTTCTATTTTTCCATTTGTTTGTTTTTGCTGGAAGAGTCATTTTTGTTTCTTTTCTTTCTCTCTTTCTCTTTTCGTCGTCCTTTTACTCTGTCAGTCTTCCATGTTCAGACCTGCAATCATTTGTATTGTTTTCTTTTTGGTGCCGTGGCCAGGAGTCAAATAACCTATCCGAAGAACTTTCGAACCTCAATGTTTACGACGGAGAAAAAACCAACCAACCACGTAAAAAAAAATTCCTAAGTAGTAAGATCCATGTAATTTTGCGACAATGTGTGAATATTACACCTTGAAATTTGAGACGGAACAGACGACAAGCTACAAGGAAAAGAAAGAAGAAAAAAATTTGAAAAGAAAAGGGTTTTCTTTCTTTCATTTTTCTCAACAGGAAGGATCAGCAGCAGCAGCAGCCTTTTAACGTCTATCGTTGGACAGAGACCTTCCCCAGAATACGCCACACTTTCAAGTCTAGATTCTGTGGGTAAGATCTCTCCCCGTCTTCCTCTCTCTCTCTCTCTCTCTCTCTCACCTGTAGAGATTGGCAAGGCTAGAACTGAAATTCCTTATTGTTCATCGTTGTAAATTTGAAACGAAACAAAATTTTTAAAAAGGTTGGGGAATCCAGCCAGTATATAAATGCCTATCCCCTACTTCGCAGCAGAGACGATTTTATGGATAGATAGAAAGAATGGACATTTTAGGAATGAGTACGTTTCTCTTTCCTGTGGACAGCCACATTTTTATTTTATTCTATACTCCCCAACTGGAAGTATGGTTAACATAACAGCAAACAAGTAACCATGAGTTTTGTTCTACTTTTTTTCTTTTTCTTAAATTGTTTCATTTGTCGAAGGAACAATTTATTTTGTAAGTCAAAGTAAACAGATTGTTGTGTAATTGTTTTTGACTATCGTCTGTCAAAGTTCCTTTTGAACACTTTTTTTTTTTTTACTGTTTTACAAGTGTTATCAGCGTGTGGAATATGCTACAGGTGAAATTAAAAATTCACCTGAATTAGACTTGTGATCTTGACTGAAATGTTAACTAATGGTGTACGACTAGATTTTGGCGGGAGTTGGAAGTACTCACAATATTGGAAAATAATAGTAAGAAGGATTTACACCCTAGAAAAGGGCTAAACTGGCCTGTTTTATGTATATGTTTTGTATATGAGTTCAAAAACGAAAGGTAGGACGGCTTAGTCTTGGAATACACGCAGAAATTTTATTCGCCTTTTTACTGATGATGACATGGTAACACCGAGTTACAACAGCTCCTCCTTAACACGCAAGTGCCATAGCTGGGTGGCATTGCAAAGTCTATACACATGTACATATTTTATCGTTGTCATATTCTGGTGGCTAACTCAAAAATACATCGCGTTGAATCTCATTGCCTTGGAGATACACTGACTTCGCATCAATTCTATGACAATCCCATTGTTTGGAGAACGCAACTGCGAGAACCAATCTAACGGCTTCTTCAGAACACGTTGATGAATCCTTACGAATATTCTCAATATATTCTTCAATTTCACGAGCAACGAATCACGTATTTTTACGAAACTTTTCATTTCCAATCTTCTCAGTTATGAACCAATGAGCAGTCATCACCGCCTCAATATTGCCTTTTTATAAACTCAATTAATACGCCATTTTTTAAAATCCCATTTTCTTTTGCGACCATTCGTCAGAAGCATTTTAACACCGTCAGCTACCACCTCCCGCTATTCAGTAAAATCTATGTTTAGATAAACACAGATAATATTACGATCCGTATCAGGAAATTAGAACAATCTTCATATTTACCGGTTGATTCACTAGTTCAGCTTCAAAAGAATTCTGGATGCCACTTCATCACTCTGTAAGTATTCCTTTGATTTTCTGGCCCATCTTCACACGTGATTGCTCCTTAAAAGGTGCAACGATAGTGTTTAATGATGTATCTGATTTCACAACCACTTTCTGTGGTGTTATGATTGACTTTTCAATTACTGAATCCTTTTACCTCCTCTTATCAAATTCGTCGTCATCAGTTGATGGATAATTATTAGGAGCACTTTAAGGAATACTACTGAAGCAACCCCGACATTTTTAGTCAAGAATTAGATACGAAACCCTTCTTTTAAGTAGATATCTAAAACGTCACTTCCTTCGACGACCCTCTATAAAAGCCTTGGACGCACGTGGTCGAACGGCCTTCAGTCCCGGTCTTCGAACTGGTTAACTTCTAGACTTTCAGCTCCGGCTTTCGAGCCGGATAACTTTTCCTTTTCTTCTTCGCTTATTTGGCGCTGGCATCTCGAGACAGTAATCCTCCTTTAACCTTCTCTAAATTCGCGACCGGCGTAGTCTCTATTCATTGCCTGCAGCTATACATATATATTGTCTTGTCACTTATCTTCCTCGATGTACGTATTCGCAAGAACTTCATAACTATCAAATGCAAACAACCATTTTTGGCGACGATGGAAACACTGCATTCATTATTTTCGCCCGTGTAGCTCCTTCTTGCATCTATCCTGTTTAACCATCTTTTTCTAATCTAGCTTTGTCAACTATTCTATTCATTATAACAGGCACGACTCATCAGGCTCCTTTCGATAGATAGATGAGACGACATCAGACCCTTTATGCCACATTCTCATTCTTTCCTATATTTCGTTTTTACGCCAAGGAATAACGTAAATCCTTACAGGTCTGTATTCTTCTCTACTCTCCTTAACACAATTGATGTATTGATATTTCCATTCCACGTATTTCATTTACATTCTACATTCGTGCATTAAACAACTCACATTTTTACAGACGCTTCAAGCAAAACAATCCCACTACGAGAAACACCCTTCATAATCGCTGGAGCAGACTTGGCATAAATCATGGTTGCTGTACAATATTGTGTTGCTAAGGCAATAAAAAAAACTGGCTGGACCATTAAATTCATGGCAATCGTTTCGTTAGATTAGGATGCAATAGGAATACAAATCGCTGCCCGAGAAAAAGGTCTCTTAATTTTCCAACGAATTTCACGTGATTCAAACGCATCAACTATGGCATTTTCTAATTCCACTTTGTCAACACCAGCATTTTTAATCAAGGCATTTAAACTTCATGATGTTGGATGGCCGAATTGTTTCTGAAGTTTAATTACAGTTTTTTTCCATATCTCTAGCATTCTCACTCAGCATGGCCATAATGAAAGTGGGAAAAGAAAATGGCCGGACTAGGTCAATTGTAGCAAAATAATCACATGTTCAAATTTCAAACATCTTGGCTTCTTTCATTGATTGCTCACTCATTGAAATCGAGCTCTTGCAATGCACTAGATCTGTTGTAATATATCTCCAATATTACATGGATAGGTGACTCATTTCAGTATTCAAAGATAGCTAGAAATAGATTTGAACAGATTCATCCATAAGAATATTGTGTTGCACCGATATCTTTTGGACAATGGAAGAACATGTTTTGAAAATTATTTTAAAACCGTGATTTTTGCCTGTGTTCGAAAACTGTCCGCCGGTATCCGAGACAAACATGTTATTCAACAGACTTGGATTAAATAAGCCTCGAAGTAAGGTTTTATTTTAGTCAGAGATGTAAATAAGTTTCCTATTGAAGCTGACATGAATAAAACTGGATGTGTTGGTTTACTATACTTGATGATAAATAATTATGATAATTATTAGGTGATCAGAAAAATGATATTCAGGCAAGTCCTTCGAATAGAGTTCGATCAAAATCACACCGTTATTGTTTCATCTCTGATCCATAGAAAATCGGTGACAATCCCTCTGCGTCAGTCTACCTGACTAGGTAAACAAAGATTTTAATATTGACAATCTCCATACACCAGCAATAATGGTCTGATGTAGCTAACATGACAATAAAAGTGAATAATTGATTCACTTATGCTGTTTAGGATTTATTGTATCTTCCATCGTTAGAAGTCTAATGCTATAAATATTATATAGAGACCTATTGAAAAGTTTCTTATTACTTGTGCTCTAGCATATAACTCAGATCAGGTTCTTTTAAATATTTGATTAAATGCACTATAATGTAGTGCTAAATGCACTTAGTGGATTTCAGGCAACGATAAACTTTTGCGTTAATATTAATATTCTGTGACTACCATCCTCATATTGATATAAAATATTTTCATTGCAACATTTACGATGAAATATTCTATGATCATCTTCAGGACATAGATATCTTGGAGACTGATGGTAAATATGAAAGAATTATGAACTACTGTGAATAAATAAAAATGATTTGTGGGATCAATTCAAATATTATGTTTTAAAACCCTTTCTCGACTAGTAGGATATATATATAATATCCCATATATATATATATATATATATATATATATATATATATATGTGTGTATGTATATATATATTCTATACTTTTCTATACTTTTGTTAAGTTGGACTTACATAAACATATGAACATACGAAAGTAAAAATGTTCAATGAAAATTGTCCAATACAAAAATGTCCAAAGCAAACACACACAATGCAAACAGACCTAATTCAAAAAGGGCAAATGCAAATACACCCAACGCAAAAACAGCCAGTGCAAAAAAGGGCTGACAATGCAAACATGTGCAATGCAATGATGTCCAATGCGAAAAGATGCAATGCTCAAAGTGCCAAGGCTAGTTCTTTGTTGTCGCTGCTATTGCCTTTTCATTTGTTTGTTTCACAAGATTTTCAAGAGTATGTTTAGCGCACCATCACTGAAAGAAAATTTAGACGACGAAGAGTTTTCCTTTATTGCTGGACGCTCTTGATCACTCGAGTAGGCTGTGTCTAGCACGACACAACCAGTGGACTCTTCTTGCAGGGCTTGTAATTCATTTTTACTGGAACCACTTTTGAGAAAGATTTTTTGAAAAGACTGCACCGATTCCGATCTACTGTTATTATCATTTATAACGTCGTTGTTCTCCTCTTATGCATTGGGAAATCCAAGCCACAAATAAGACATCTAGGAATATGTCTATCAAGTGCAAATGGATTCTGCTTCCTACCACCACGTGATGTTAGCATACAGTTGATTTCGGTTTTTTGAGGAGCAGAGCTACGTCCATGCGTTTTATCGCAACCAGATTACTGCCCCCCGCCCCCGTTGTGAATTCATTTACGAAAAGTATCACCAGAAAATACGCCCAAGTGCATATTTCGTCTTGTTACACGTTACATCAGTAATGGCCGACATCAATAATTGACCATCTAATAACAACAATTATTACCAGATGTAATTGAATTAAACAAATTCAAAATCGGCAACAAATTTACTTATCCTTGGATCATAGTGAAAGCGACGAACCGTCAACGTCACTTGTTCACTAAAAACAAACTGCTAAGTCTATCCAGCAGCATTTCAACGCTGTCATCACCCTCAAGTTGAAAAACACTTATTTTTAAAGAAACCGCCCAAGCTTTTCCGGACAAATTGGCTAACACCTACGCACCACAATTGATAGGTGAATCAATCAATACAAACATTGACAAGACTGTTATCGCACAGACTGTAAGCTTTTAAAGCAAATTCCAGTCACACACATATCACGAGGATGCCAAATCCCTGTTGTGTTAAGTATATATATATATATATATATATATATATATATATATACATATATATATATATATATATATATATAGAGAGAGAGAGAGAGAGAGAGAGAGAGAATTATGTAGCGTGTGTGAATGATCATAGATATGCAAAATTCTAAACAGATGCAATTTGACCGTTCTCGAAGGTGCTGTAAGAGATTATGGCGAATTATCAGACCCGAATGAAGGTATATATGTATATGCAATTGCAATTTTTTCTTAGAAGTAAGAAATTTCTCTGAGTGTTAAGAAAAGGGCAAGATTCAATACCTCAAATTACTCTGTATTCCATTCGACGTCGCTACCGTTTATGAGTTTTCAACCGAAATAAAAGCTTACATTTTCCGAGGAATTTCTGGACTTTGTCATCTTTCTATTCGAGCACGTGGGAGAATTTCTTCCTGCATGGACCAACCTTTTCTTTTCTTTTAACAACTTATCTCCCGTAATTTTTCGTTTAGGTCTTAGTCAATCATCATAGAGATGAAATTCACTGACGCATTTTGGAGACATGCTTCTGGTGCGTCTCGGAAGTACATTTGATATGTGTCACTCATTATGGTAGGGTTAACGATTATGAGAGAAAGAAAAAATCAAGCAAGTAATACCGTGGCGAAAGTCGGGAAAGACTTCGGAAGTTGGCCAAAGAATGCTGGAAAAACACATTTGCATTTGAGGGTATATAGAATTATCCAACAAAGTCAGAAGCAGAATCCTGAACCTCAAGAAATGGGATGGTACACTTTCAACTACTGATGCAGAAATAGCAAGTCCTGAATTAAACAGTTATTGTGCATTTGACAAGAAAGACATCTCTAACATATCAAACATAACTCTGGAACAATTATTACCTGGTGCAGTGAGAACTCTCACCATATCAGAGAACAATTAACCAGTTAAAAGAGTTAATCCCAAATAAGTCTCCGATTATTGATGGAATTCACCTCAGAGTTCTAAGATAATTAAGAACTGAAATGACTGTTCCACTCACTGTAGGAGAAAATTCCAGAGTCAGGAAAGCTACCAAACCACTGGAGAGCAGCCAGCATAACTCCCAACTACAAGAGAGGGGACAGGAGAGAGCCCGACAACTACTGACTCATCAGTAAAACTATAAAATCATAACTATCCATATCATTAAGCACGTCAAAACAAACAATCACATATCCAAACAACAGCATGGATTCACAGGTGGAAAACTGTGACAAAAAACTTGCTGAAAGCCTTGAACAAATGGACAAAGGTTTATAACATACTAGTAGACATTCTATGCCTTTTTAGCTTTCTTAGAGCAGTTAATATGCCAAGTAGAGAGCTTTGTAGTGGAAGGCGGTACTCTCACGTGGATCGAGTCCTTCCTATCTAACAGACGACACAAAGTAGCAATAGATTTGACAGGATGGTCTAACGTTATCTCTGGAGTGCAACAGGGCTCTATCTTGGGTCTATTACTCTTATTGTTGTCTGTAAACGACTTTCCCATTGAAGTAAAATGATAAGTTTATTTATCAGCGGCTCCAACGTATATTCACTGGTACCAACAGAATAGGTAGCACTCCAGCAAGCTGAAAAATCTCATGCGACTTGACATTTTGGCTCAACCATATAAATACGGTCCTACCCCTTGAAATGCAAAGTTATGCATGGAGGCAAAAAATAACCTTAAGCACCAATGCACCATGTAGACAGAAGATGGAGTTCACCATATTCAGGAAAGGGCAAATGTAGAGGAAGACCTTGCTGTAAATACTAGCAAAACATCGGAGTCCATAGCACACTGCCAACAGAAACTTAACATAGCAAATACAACGCTCGGTTGTCTCCACCACACATTTAAGACCATGTTGCAGAGATATTTTAAATGCTGTATAAAGCATTCATTAGACCGTATTTGGAATTCAGTCCCTACATTTGGCTACCCAAAAACAAATTTATCAAACACTCTATAGAAGGAGATTAAAGAAGAGCCACAAAGATCATTCCCGACATCAAACACTTGCCATATTTGGAAAGGCTAAAAATGCTAGTTTTGTATCTTTGATTCCGATATTTGTGTTCTGATTTCCGACGTAATTGTTGTACATGACCTTCGTTTTGCTAAAGTTCATGAGTAGGCCGACTTTCTTGCTCGCTTCGTTTAGTTCAAGAATTAGTTAGAGGCCGTGTTGGTTTTCTGTGAAAAGGGTGATGTCTTCTGCAAATCTGAGGTTGCTCAGGTATTCGTAGTTTGAGTGAGCTGGTATCACTTTGTCTCACTCGTTTTTGGAGCTGGGGGGCTCTGAGTGTTCATGTAGCCTGATAAAGGAATTGCTGTGACTGTATATATGTTGCCGTACTCTGACGTATACAAGGTATACAACTTGTCGAGTAATAGCCTCTATGACCATGGGAATTTCCACAGAGTCGGAAACCTTTTTGAAGTCTATAAATGCTACAGTGAGTGGCATTTTGTATCCTACTTTTTTCTTCTATCAGCTGGTTTATTGAATGGAGATAGTCCATGGAGGAGTAATTTCTTTTAAAGCCAGCTTGTTCCCATGGTTGGTTTCCATCTAGTGTTTTAGTGATCCGGTTGGTGATGATTTTTGTGCAAAGTTTGTTGATGCAGTTGAATAGGCTCATAGGTCTGTAGTTGTTGGGGTCTTTCCAGTTTTCTTTTTTTACGAAAAAGCATGATGATTGCCGTATTCCAGTCTTCCAGGACTTCACTTTGTTCAAGACACAACTTGAATGGAATATCTAGTTTTTTAGTAACGATCTTACCAACCTTTCTGATTAGATCAATTGTGATGCTATCTGGTCCAGAGACTTTTCCTTTTGTCTGTTTGTTTAATGGTTTGCTTTATCTCCCATGGTGTAACTTCTTGGAAGTTTGATTGTTCACGTCTTGCATATCCTACTCTGTGTTTTGTAGTCCATAGTAAATATAAGAAGCAAGTCAAACGCCACAAAAAATTTGTACATTTTATGGAGATGGTACTGTGAATGATTGAACGTGTCATAAGTGTCAGTTTCTCATTGAACGATGCTCAGTGATCAGGTGGACTTACTTAAGGCTGATAACGTTTAAATGAAGGCATTACTTGAGAGTATTCAACGTTTATGTAAAAGATATCAATCATACTAAAATATTAGAATCATCTGATTCATGCAATGAATATTATTTGCACCAAGTTATGTTAGTCCTTTTGATGTGTGGTTTCCAAATAACGAGAGTTCCCCGAATTTTGAATGAATAGTGATGACCTCCCAAAAAATGTATATAACGTGGAAAGCTGGTAAATATGGGAGTAATGATATGAACCACTATTAACTGCATCAAAGGCTGGTCTTTATCCAAAAATAATGCTGTGCATGTGGTGGATTGGTAGAGAACCTCCTTGATATGAACAACCTGCAGCAGAGAACCAAGCGATTGATTTGAATAATTACAGTTCCTTTTCAGACCAACTAAGGGTCACAATTGACGAAAAGCCTTGAAAACTGAAAGAAATGGTGTAATATTTCAACAAGAGAATGCTAGACTGCATGCTTCTTTGTTGACCAGACAAAAATTGTTACAACTTGTCCGGAAAGTTTACACTCATTTTTCGTATTCACCAGGTAACATATATTCGGATTACCATTTATTTATGTCTTCACTGAATTCCCTTTTGAAGAAAATAATTCCTCAGAACACTGCAAAAAGTACCTAAAGTTGATCTTTACTGAAATGAGGACAGAAAGTAATTATGTTGTCTGTGAATTTAACGTCGAAAACTCTGAAAAATATATAAACATAATGTGGATCTTCATTTATTTCAAGTTTTCTCTTTCGATGCTTCCTTACTTTTTTACCATCTTTCTTTCATTAATGGCCAGAATTCTAGATCCAGAATTCAGACTTTAGATAACGTCTTAAATTTAATTCATGAATCATTTCCGAACTGAAAAATGCAAGAACTAAATGATCATTTGCTCATGAATTTTCAAAAAATATTTTTGCATAAAGGGTGATAATTCTTTTTTTTTTCTAGCTAAATAAGATTGCAGTCAAAAATTGTTACATCCATTCTTATATTCAACAGGAAAGGGAAATATTCTCTTTAAAATAGCTCTACAAAGCCAAATAATCAAATATCCTCATAACTTGAAAGAAATGTCAATTTGCATCTCGATTTATTAACAAATATCATATTTAATGAAATTAAAGTGGGCTTCATTGTGAAAGAAATACGTCATTGGTTAAAATTCAATGCCTAAATGTTCATTTTTTTTTCGGCGTGATGATTGCAATCATATTCTACTTTCAAATTTGCCATTGGAAATATAAAAAATGTAACACTGATTTAAGAAAAAATTGAATTCGAAAAATACATTATATGCATGGTCCGAGCGAAAATCTGATTCGGTTGATAAAATTAGCAGTATGTTTAAATCAAGAATCGGGAAAATGGGCCCCAAAATTATACTAGTGTCAGCCATCTTGAACTCTGCTTATATGAAACCTTCAATTCAGAGTGATAGTCTTGAAAATACAATATATAAATAAAAATAAGTGTAGAAAACTGAAATGGAGAAGGCTATAAAATTGATATATTAGCGAATATTTGAAGTCGGAGCGTCACGATGATATTAAAATATATATTTATTCACATCAAAGCGCAAGTAAAGACCAGCTTTTATGGGCGAATTTCAGATGATGTAACGCAATTATTGGTATGCATAATTTATAAATCGATTTTTTCTTATTGATAACCGATGTTGGCAGGTCAAATCATTCGTTTTCAGTTTCTGATCTTTGATAAACTCAGTATATTGCTCGATAGATCTCGAGGTCTTCGTTCAAAGCTTCCAATTATTGCTGTTAAAGTCTGTCAAGAGGAATAGTCAAGTAATGATTATTTCTGTTCACTCAAAATATGAGCTGTTTCTTTTTCCATTGCGTAATTTCTGATTGCTATAAAACGTGCCAAACTGAACGGCAAACTCATTGGGAAAATGGATTCCTCTGACTACTACACGACCACTTCTTCTCAATTCATGGACGTCATTTTTTTATCGGCAGCAATGAGAGGCTAGCTGTTCCCAAAATTTGCAGTTTGAATTTGGTTTAGGCTTAAAAGAAAAAGAATAAGGTGTGATTCCATTTCTATTACATCATAACAAAGCGTTTCGAGTAAATTTACAATATCAACAAAATACCTTCGTGAAAATTAACAGCAACAATAAAATATGATTGAAATTTTTAAAGAAACTCTCTTAATCCATCCATCTCTCTCTCTCTCTCTCTCTCTCTCTCTCTCTCTCTCTCTCTCTCTCTGGCCATATAAATTTATATTATATTTATAGCCTATTTTTATCCACCTGAATATATGCACGAGCATAAACGTGATCATTTTATGGCTGAACCTTTTTGTCAATGCTGGTAATGAACATAACGATTTCGCTGCCATTGCCTTGTTGTTAGGTAAGGTAATCGTGATAGAATGGATAACCCAAATACACACGTACCCAACTTTTATTATGATTGTAAGTCAAAATCAGGATCACTGCCGATGAGACAGATCGTGCGGGAAACTCGGATGCATACCTTCCCAAAGGATATCTGTACAAAAGTGATATAAACACTTTCAACGAGGATCCAAATTCAATTTGCTGTAAGAATATAAAAATGAAATAGAAAAAAATTCCGTTGTTGATGATATCTTATCAAAATGAATACAGCTATTATTATATGAAATAAGATTTATAAGAATGTATACACGGTTGCTCAAGAGTGTGTTTGGCACGAAATGTTCACATTCACCGGATACATAACCTTGTGAATTTCATTATATATATATATATATATATATATATATATATATATATATATGTGTGTGTGTGTGTGTGTGTACTTTACTATATATATATATATGTGTGTGTGTGTGTGTGTGTGTGCGCGTATTTTTTTAAATTCATTATATGTACAATACATGTACAGTCTTCTGTTTAAAAAGCTGTTGGAGCGGAATTTGACCCTGCAACTGGAAGGCTTATCTTTATTAGGGATATCCATAGTATTCAACTTTGTTTACTGGTAAAATGAAAAATATATGCCAAAAAATAAAATTAGCCCACACAGATTATTCTCAGTACAGATAACTCTAGGTTACCTTATACGTACTTATTATATATATGCATGGTCAACCGTGTGATCTTTAATAGCTGTTCTTTATGCATCATTCACCAGAAAGACTCACGTCTCACTAATGTTACTGCTCTATTATATTCTCTGTGGAAAGTAAGTCACGTCTGACAAACATTGACGTTAGAAAAGGCTCAAAAGGAAGTTCCAATGTGTTACGTTCTTCATTAACATTTTGGTAAACACTACAAAGTGAACATTCGATATTGATCTACAATTGTGCTAAGTTATTGCATTGCTTTCAGTTAAACGATATTTTCATGGGTGTCCGCTGATGCTTTTACGGGGTGATATATTCTTAGAGAGAAGGATGCTTATGGATGTATTCGGAATAAATCTTAGCGGCAACCCAGTCACCAACGAAGAATAATACCATCTTTTTATATGCGTACTTTGAGTTGGAGTTACATAAAACAATACAGCTGCTCGATTTTCCATTATTGACAATAATGTCCCAACTTCCAAACCTACTCATCCTCGGCGAGAAGGTCTGATCCACGAAGAGGGTTGGTAAATGCTCCATAATCACCTATATTTGTGAAATTGAGCGGTTTCTGCTGGTCGGCCAGCCATTCTCAAGATTAGAAATTCATGATATTGGGTGGTTTAGTTATATAAATTTTAGTTTAGTGTTTTCACACACACACACACGCGCGCGCGCGCGCAGGCAGAGAGACAGGTAGACACACACGCACACACACACAAATATACATATATTGCACATACATCCGTGTGTATATGTGCTTATAGATGAGTATGAGAATGTTCTAAATGGTTTGTGATTATGCAAAGGTTATGATTTAAACCAGATATAGTTATACTAGCAGTGATACCCAGCGTTGCCCGAGAGACTGTAATTGTAATTTAAACAAGACAATAATAAATAGGCTTCGTATTATATTAATTCCTACGGAACATTGCAAATGAATAAAAGATGTTTAACACAAATCTTACAGAATCTTTTACTGAAAATGATGAGATGCATAAAACAAAACATATGATTTGGTCTCTCAGTTTGACAAGTCTTCTGGGTAAAAACCATTGGCGCTTCTCTCATGTGGTGCAAGTATGAAAAGGTCGTTGAGGGATATAACCAACATAAATTTAGCCAAAGGAAAGGCATAGAGGAAGAGAATTGAGGCCAATAATCTTGAGGGATTGTCCCCGTAGCTTTTCAATGGTAATGGGGAAGCTGAGTCCCACAGGGAACTGGATTCGCTTGAATTCAAAGGGCAATTTGGTTGGAATAATGGAGATCCTGGAAAGGAACACACCCTCCTTTTCCCTATCCCTGTTCGGGTTGTGGCCTCGATGACGTGGGAGAAGCTGCTTAGCAGATGATCGATTTTCACTGTTCAGTTTGAGAGGATCTAGAATACTCAAAAGCAGGGGGACGGACAACATGCAAAAAAAAAAAACAACGTCTCTTAGTGGCTATGCGTATTTGTGTGCTTTTTGTCACAACTACTCTGTAACAGCCTGCAGCTTGTGTCAAAATGTGCGGGAGGAGGAAAAAAGAAACGTCTAAAAAGTCCTGAAACTTGAAAAGTAATTATAATCATTTTGATAGACTTTTTGTTGTTTGAAGATTGGATAGAGAATGAACTTTGGTGACCTCGATGACCTCCAAACTTAGCCCTTATGAGGAGTTTTTTTTTATTCTTCATACAGAATATTATTTCGATAGACTTTGATGTTTTGGTAGAAGAGAGACACGAACAAAGAAGCAGAAGGCTCAAATATTAGTTGAGATAGATTTTAATCCAGCATAATTGTTAAATGTCTATTTTCATGCTTTTTTTTCTTTTTGCAATGTACATTAATCACTTTAGTTTCCCTAATTCTGAAAATTCTCAAATGCATTAACTGCTAGGGTTAGGGAGATTGTGTGGCGCAAATATTCTACTTAAGAAAAGTTATGATTTCTCATCAATAGAATATTTGCACTATTAATTGAATAAATTGATAGATGTGCAATGAGTATGGTACAAATATATGTGGGTATGTGTGCACACGGCACACATGCGAAATACTTTGGCCTGTGTTGATGTGTCTTTAGAAGTTTGTAATTTCAGGAAAAAACAAAAATATATGAAGATTAAAAAAAATACCCAACGTCATGACGTCACTCCATATTTGCATGTTTAAAAATTTGAAAAAACGTTAATTAAGTTAGTAATTCAATGCTTATTGGACAACTAGCGTTTTGTTTTTTCCAGCTTACAGCGGAGACTCACTGTCTCTGTCTACCTTACGGTAATAAAGTTATTTTTGTATTTGTTCTACTTTCTAAGCAGAGAATCGTTGAGTTTCGTCTGTACCAATTATTGTAATTCAGAGCTATACGAAATTAGCCTTCCAAAGAGATTGGCACAATTCGAACTATATCTGTTATGAATTTTGAATGACTTTTGCACCGCAAATTTTGATTATAACGTGTTTGATTATTTCCGTATTAAACATCTGATTTTTTAACAACTCAAAGAGAAGAAATATCTTTGATAGAGCATGTATGTATTTCAGATATTTGCTGAAATATTTGCTGTTATATGCAAAATGACTTTGCATGATTTTAATGATAATCTTTGAAAAACTGCATTTGAGTATAAAACTATTGCAATTTCAGAAACGATTGTGTGTCTCGATGCTCGTTGATTGAAATCTTAGAATTGAATTTGATTTGCAAAGTATCACTCCTCGGTAAGGTTCTCTTCATTTGTCACGAATGTATTTAATAATTAGGAGAAGTACGTTTTCCTTAAAATGAAAGATTATTTGCCTCACGAAAAACCTGTTTTAGGCATCTATAGATGGCGGTATGATCTTTTGGGTCCTTACGTCTGAACGGAAGCGGTCGTAGCTTTTGGGAGAACGCCATCGTCAATTTGACTCGATCATTCCGCTTGACGGGTCGTAGTATAGTGCTCCAAGCAATATGGACTTCCCCGATCGGTGAGAAGCGGCTGCTTGAGCCACTAAAACAGCTCTGTTTATACTGAGAATTCGAGAAAGGCAACGACCATCGCACATGATACAGTCCTCTAGATCATTGCCTTCCCTGATCCTTACCCTTCTCTGGGATATTCAGAATTTTATCCATTTCCCCTGTTTCAATCTTTGAGATATTATTTCTGTGGAAAATTCACCTACTCAGTGGTTACCATTGTTTTGAAATTTCTCTAGAATTGAATATGGGCACCTGGGCTTAGTCACTTCAAGCTGGTGTGACAAGCCAATGAATCAATTATTGTTCTCCGAGATTATTTAAACTCAACCTTCCTGACATCGTCATTGTTTTTCAAAATCCTACCTGAATTACTTATTTCCCCAAGAAATCCTGATAATTTCCACTGTATTAAATACATTCGCATTATAATGCTATACTAATTGATTAAACAACGGCCTTTGTTTGCTTATTTTAGTTCTAGAAATGTTTATTGATCTTCAGATGCAGTATTTCATCAGTGGTAGATTCATTTTTCCCTGGGTATTTTTTCGATTGTTTTACAAACAAAAGAAATTGTAGCACTGCAACTGCATTCAAAAGCATTGTGTTGCTCTACTGAAGTCGCTGGTGGCTGCATATCGGCTTCGGAACCCATGCTCGAAGAAAAAAATGTGCATGATATAAAAACGGAAGTCGCTGTGACTCGGCGTGACAAGACTCGAGATGGGGGGGATATAAAAAAATCACAAAATTCATTATTTGAGAGTAGAAAGGGAAATGAGAGATTTATTTTTCTAAAAGTTATTTTCAACATGTCTGGAAGAGACTTTACTTATTTACTGCAAAATGCATTATTCCTTGAGTCAAGAAAATATTCGAAACAAATTCTAGATAATTCATTTTCCTAACGACCACTTGTTTGTCTTCCTCCCCCGTTCTGTTGATATTCTTTTTCTTTCTACTTGGCCGATCAGTGATGGACATAGTAGCCGCTCGTCGCCAAGATAGCGAGCCCCACCTTGCTATTTTCCCCTCCGGTGTCTTGTCTAACCATTGAATTCTATCTTGATTGCTCCAGCTTTCTCGCCAATATTCGAATAACCTCCGTCAAAACAATTTAGTCAATCAGAGCAGATCGTCCGTTTTACCAGTAAAAGTATTTATTTTTCAGTCTTTTTTATATCTTCGTTTTATGTCTCCCAACGCATCACTGCTAATGAACTACCAAAAATCATAGAACGTTTAATATTTTTGCTGTACATGTAGAGTTTTTTATTTTGTTTTTTTGTGCTTCATGTCTTATATGTAATAGAGATTCTTTAAATTCTTATTTGTAAGTATTTGTGTGGTACTGGTCGAATTGGAGAATTATGCACAACTGTACGGGAATAACCTAATAAAGGAAATAAATTATATAAGCGTTAATTTTTGTAATTACAAATAAGACTCAGTAAAGGGAGTACACATTAAAGCAAGTGTTTACGATTAGTTACAATAAAAAGAACCGTATTTACGTGACTTATACCAAATATATGAGATATAAGAAAATCTCGATAATATAAGGCGCTATAATTGATACTGGTTGGTCTTATCGGCCTTTTGGTTAAGATCGGGCGTGTTACCTCTTCGAGCAAAACATGGCGTAAATGAAGCAAGTGTTGTCCTGGGGACAAAACTTGCTTCAACTTCGAGGCACCTACCCCCGTTTCACTATAAAGGGAAGGTCATACAGCTTTGGTCGCTAAGAGACCAATTTTTATCTCTACCCACTCGAAAGTGAGCAGGGGCTCGAATTAAACTGGTGCTGTGTTTGCTCTTGAGGGGAAACAGATAAATACCTCTTATCGGCCTTTATGTTTTGTACTGGAATAAAATATCCGTATGTGAATATATATATATGTAAGTATAATAAAAATAACCAGGAATTTTCTCAAAAAAAATTTTAATGGATCTCAACGGCTCCTGTAAATGTCTTCGTTTCATTAATTCATATTTTACTTCACATTGGTTATGATCAGCCAGCTAAAATATCTTATATATCTCATTATAATTCACCAAATATCCGTCCACCTGTCCTTGTGTATGTGACAGCCTACTGCAAAAACTACTCAACATGACCAGATGAAATTTTCTGTGGGTACTCCAGGTAGCCCCAGGCAGGCTCTTTGCAAGTTAGTTTTCGAAAATAACCCCCCCTCAATTGAGTTTTTCGGGGGAATTTACACGCTAATGCATGCTCAAATCATCCCTTACTTTTTAATGACGTATAATGACGAAAATAGTATTTAGTTCTTCTTTTTTAGAATCAATTCTGGAAATCAAAATGTGACATAAAAAGAAGCTTAAACACATATTTAACATATTACCTTTTTCATTGGTTGTACAGGAATACATCGAATAGTACTGTTTTGATTAGTGTGTTTTTTATGTAGTGTGGTGGAGGCATTGTTGTACAATTCATTATTTGACTATACTGATGAACCCGTTAACTTTATTCATAAATCATTTTCCCGAAACGTAAAATTAGGAGATTGGAAGTTATGTAGATTTATTTCCAAATCAAGTGGATTCCATCTTATTCAAGGGGTCAAAATTGGGAGAAAACTTTCATTTTTCACTTTTAAAGGTTGAAAATTTAATTTCAATCTTGGGTATCAGAGTAAAAAGGAATTTTTCTTTCATTTTCTGTGGTCATAATCTAAGGCTAATTCAATTTGTCCTTTAGGAGTTAAAATATAATGAGAAATGTTTTCTTTTCGCTTTCTGGAATCAAAACTGGGGTTACTTTTTGCACTTTTTAAGAAAAACATCAGGATGAAGTTTTTGTTCCATTCTAGACGACAAAATTGAGGGGATTTTTCATCCAACTGTACGGTTCAAAACCGAGAAAAACTTATTTTTCACTCTTACAGATCAAAATTGAAAGAGGGAAATTTTTCAGTCATAGGTGACAAAATAAAGGCGAAACTTTTTTTTTTTCTATTTTGGGCTTCAAAATCGAGAAGATTCTTTTTTTCATTTTAGGGATCAAAATCGAAGATTTTTTTTTTCACTTTTTGGGGTCAAAATCAAGAGATTCATTTTCTACTTTCAGGGGTCAAAATCGGGGACGGATAGTTTTTTCCCAATTTAAGGGGTCAAAATCGAAAGGGGAAGATTCCTCTTCACTTTTAAATTGATTTTTTTTTCACTCACAGAGATCACAATGAACGAGAAAATTTATTTTGAAAATCCGGTTGGAATTCTTATAGGAAATGACAGAAAAATTAAGTGAAAAAGAGATATTTGGATAAATCTTGGCTTTCACAAAATGTGTGTCTATTTGAAAATGGCGTGTGGAGTCTTTTTTTTTTTTCAATCTTTTGATAGCATAGATTTTTTTAAAATTAATCATAGTTTTTTTACAATAATACGATTTTTTGCAAAGCTTTTTGTTTTAACAGGGTAAAAAAGAGCGATATTAAGTCGGATAAATTGTTAAAAAAATTGAATTAAACGCAATAAGATTTCAGTTTATCTATCTTTTTATTTAATAAATTCCCTTTTGGGAAAGCGGGAATCGTTAAGGCGGGTATTTCATCATCATCATTCGTCTTTTGTCGTCCGTTGGTGAACATAGATCTTTCCCAGGATTCGTCAGACCTCTCTATCATGGGCGTCGCAGAGCCAATACTTTTTGAATTTGTCGAATTTGTCCCACCATCTTACATTCTTCCGGCCACAGTTACGCATGTGATCTCTTGGGATCCATGTTGTGAGACGTGATGTCCATCGGTTGTTTGCGTTTCTTGCAACATTACCAGCCTATTGCCATTTGAGTTTTCAAATAGATTCTATAATGTCTTGGACTCCTGTTTCCCCCCTGATATATTGTGCTATCTTGTGATCTCTTCATGTGATGTTGAGCATGATTATTTCATATTCACGTCGCATGCTTTTCAATTTGAGGGTCAGTATCTTGTTTAGGTTCCGTATTTCAGCTTCATAAGTAACTAATTCTGGTACAAGTAATGGAGAGGTTGTTTCACTTGTTTGCTTATTTGCTTACTCGAATGTTTTCTCTCCTTTCTTCCATCGATTCTTTTTTATTTTTTAGATTTATTACCTCGTTTCATCTGTTTCTGATCCTTCTTTCTTCCTTTCTTTTGAAACACAATGACAGGAATCCATCTGAGTCATCTTTCTGTCGATCTTTCCAAGAATAGAAAAGCGTGAATAAGGATAAGATTTGTTTGGTGTCAAAAATATCCCTAGAAACTAAAACGCATATCCAAATAATCTGATCGATAAATCGATTTTCAGATGAGGACATTGCGAGTTTACGAACATGTGCTCTGATGACCAATTGTTCGCCGATATAAAAGGTCACTAGCTGAATATTTTCGAGCCAGATCCGCATTTTCTATGCAATAAATTAGTTACTATAGAACAATGACTAACAATTGGATGGTATTGTCATGCTCAATCCATATAACAATCAAAATATTCGAAAAATTCTTTTGAAAGAATTGTGATATATACTTGAATTTCTGCTCGAAGAATTGGTTTACCCAAGAGATAACAAATTAGGCATTCGTCCTTTAATTACTTATTGTACCTATTCTAAAAAAATATTTACAATCATTGTATTTTTGGTGTGCTCTCGATTTAATAATTAGCTGCCAAATGTTCCAACCTTTGTTCATCATTCATTTTTTTTCATTGCTGATCTTTTTTATTCAATGTACAGGGGCCGTCCATATGGAATAATGAGTTGGGTTTTTTTTTCATTTTGATGCAGATTTATTATATGTATGAGTATTTGATAAAAATTATGATCATTTCATATCGCATATCTGTCCGATCAGCTTATCAACTTATATTTAGCATATCAATGAAAATCCCGAGTGAAAAATACTAGCTGTTCAAACCTATGGAAAATTATTCATATTCAAGTGAAAAAATGACTACTACAGAAGAAGCATTTTATTTGAACGCTCATATGAAACGGGCCATAAAACGAACTTAGGTTTGACCGGATGATCCAGCTGCCAGAAGTTGTAAATAAGCAATAATTGCTAGAATAGAGTATGCCCCATTGATGAAATAATTGTCCTATTTCCCACCAGCTCGGTTCTGTGTCCGAGCCCTAGTAGAAGCCAGAATCTCGAATCCTGATTTTCAGGGAATGCAAGGCCTAATCTTTCCCACTTGCAAGATTCACACATCATAATCTCTGCTCCAATCACTTGCCATTGTGACTTGTGGAGCAATAGTCATCAAGCTAATCTCGTTGACTATCGCTAGTGTATTGAGTTTGATCCTCACTAGGTTCCCCAAACTAGTGACTTAGCACCAGAATGTGCTGAGTAAATATCAACATGCTGCCTCGCTGTGGAGTAGTGGTAAGCAGGCCAGTTTTACAGACCATTACTACGGTAGAGATTTCGATTCTCATTGAGTTGTATTATAATGTCAGACTAAGCTCAACTTTGTAAATAAGCTTGCTTGGTGCGTTAGATAGTTAAGCATTTCCAATCATAGGATTATGGATGCTGATTTTCATGGTGAATTGGTCCTCATCAATTGGAGTTACACGATTTTTTCCGATCCCACATGGTTATGTGTCATACTAAACTAAGTTTAATAAGCATTCCCGTGAAAGATAATTGTTTCGAAATATTGCCATTGCCAGGCAAATATGATGATTAAGAGCTTGATGAATATTTCAAATATTATGATGTATCTTGTTTAATCTGTGATTGAATTCAGAAGAGTCTTTGTTTTACGCAGATTATTCTTTTACAAGAAATGTTTTATAAGTAGCAGACAGGAAGACGTCGGATTAGATAAAATCTTACTGAATATTCGCCCCCTTCTTCATATCCATCTCTACTACTTTTAATATAAGCATAATATAAGTTGACCAATCAGAGATGAGTCACTAGTTAAGCAGAATTAGTTCCCGACGAATATCAGTAGATCCTACCAACTTCTTCATCTGTAAACTCTGTATTAAGTTTCGAAGGATTCAGTTGCCAACACAATATTTATGAACTGAATAAGGTGATAAGCAGCGAAGAAAATATTTACTCACCAAAATGGAAAGCAATCCTTCTGGTAATTCTTGTGTAGATTTTGTTACACTGACGATTAATAATTATGTATGATATGGTCGAACTATTTTTCATGTCTATGTGTTCATTTGTTTCTCATGGGATGACGTGCAAATTATTGATTACTAGAACAATTGACGAACACGACGCTTTCCTTTGGTCAAGCCAATCAGCCAATCGTGCATCGACATCAATAGCATTTGGGAACCTCTTATCATAAAGGTCTTCTCGGAAAAAAGTAAACAGATTATCCAATGCAATGGAAACAACTTATTGACACCTTAAACAGCCCGGATATACAGAAAATGGAAGTGACGTGCACTCCAAGTTGTGATTACCAATTCTAGAACCGACATCACCCGACAAGGCCGGATGATACACAGCCGGAACGTTGTGAACAACGGAACATATAGACGGGGAAAATAGCCTGACCATATCATGTGTGAATAATACTTCTGGTATTTGAACAAGTCAAATTTGAATGATGCAGCAGATTGAAATGCACAGTGTTAAGAAACTGTCCCAGAATGTGCCTATTCCATACATTCACTGCAACTCATCACAAAATAAAGCAGTGAATATTTCCATAGATATCTTCCCTTTTTTTAAAATCTAATCAGCAATTTATCTGAAAACAGTTTTCTACTTTAATCGATCAAAAATGAAAAATAAAAATAAAAAGCAAAAATGCATAAAATTCTATTCGTGATCAATGCGTTACAAGATAAATTATCAACATCGTTTGTAAATCATCATCAGTCTTTTAACGTCCGTCGTTGAACATAGACCTTCCCCAGGATCTGCCACATTTCTCTATCATGGACGTCGCAGAGCTAGTATCTCGATAAAAAAACTAGCCAAGCAAACTTCTATATAGTATGGAAGATAATGAAACTGGGACGGACACTGGAAGAGAATGCTAATGCTTTAACTTGCATAATTTTTTCAGATTTTGTATGATTCTTATAGTATGCGAGCCCTACAAGCGGGGCTTCATAGAAAAGCATCTATCAGATCAAATACCCCCTTACCTTGTGACATGTCTCAGTTGGGATCGAAAACATTTTGCTAATTTACTTGGACTAGGCCAAGTGTGGTATAAGGTCACAATTCTGCAACACTTACTAAAGATCCACCTCATTATGAGTGATTGTACAACAGCGAGCTTAAATCTGCGAGTTCAAAAAACAAAATTATTTTTGTAACGATTCTACTTTCTGCCTTGCGTCATTGAGAAAGAAATCATGTAAAATGAAATCATTCACATCAATTCGCACACTTTCGAAATGGCTGTTATTCTAAAATGATAGCACACTATCATTTTGACTAATGAATACTGGTTCTATGACAGATCAGTAGCAATCGAGCTGATTAGGACAGTAAACAGAAGCTTCTATAGATCAATGGGAAGAAAATTACCTAAAAAAATCTGTCGGTTTCAAACAGCAGGAAAAGGTTGCAAGTATTCATAACGAAGCAACTCATTGTTTTGTACGATTTTGATTTAATCTTTAATCCGTTTTACAAAATCTCGAATCTGTTTTTATATTTATTCAAGCTGAGTTAAAAAAAAGAATTGATGTTTCTTTCCATGTATTAATTCTTAAATTCGTTAGTCTTTGAGCACACTGTCTTTAAATGGTTCGCAAAGTCGTTGAAGGATTTCAATATCCAAGGTTTTAGCGCTCATAGTAATGTTTCATTATATTCTGGTGTAATCAAACTTGTAAAAAGTGATTCTTTGGTTTAATAAATTTTATCTCTGTTTAATTGTTCACTAATATTGCCAATGCAAAGGCATCGTATTCAAAGACTGTGTAGTCTAGTCAATAGCCATATCTTTAAGATAGATCAAGGGAATTTTACTCTCAGCTTACTTGCGTTTATTCAAGGAACAAAAATAATTATGCTCCTGAAAACATGTGTTTCGGTTTTAAAAGCGAATTTCTGATTTCTGCAAAAATATATGTTATATGTGTTTGTTTTTTTATTTGTTTAGTTTTCTTTTTGTGTGCGTATGCATGCGTTTGGGGGGCGGCATATACAACACTTGTCATGACATTTTGAACAAATTGACATTTTGCTTCTAATTGCTTGGGGAGAGTCAAATACAGGAATATTACGCAAAAAGAACTTACATTTTCTCAATCGACATAACAAGACATTTTGTCATGTTCTGTGGCCCTGAATGTTAAATTTCCAGATATTTTGGCTTTCAACTCTCTAAAATCTTGTTCAGAATGGATCAAGGATATTAAAACACACACACACACACACAAACACACACACACTCACACACACACACACACACATATATATATATATATATATATCGTTTTTAATCAATAGCTTTAAGAATACGTCACAATATTTTGCAAATCTTGGTATATAAGTGTGCGTAGAAAGGGATTGTCAGCTACGCCCTGCCAAAAACACCAATCAACAAATGAAGAAAAAAATGATAAAATCAGAAAGAACATCAATAAGAATATTACAGGAGCATTGCTGCTTCGAAATACTTTAACATTAACAAGATACTTGATCATGGTATTTTCAACGATTGACCCCGGTAACATTTTGAGAGCAACCCCCGTGGCGTAAATGTGGCAGATTGTCTAGTGAGCAGTGGACAAACTGTGACACAATCATTGTAGAAAAGAATATGCTATGAATTAATCATACAAACATCTGGGAAACGCACGTCTTTGTATGTGTGTGTGTGTGTGTGTGTGTGTGTGTGTTTGTGTGTGTAAGTCTGTGAGAGTACAAGAACATATATTGTTGATTTATTGTTTTCAACTCGTTTCAGATCATACCGCCCTTCAACCATTGTTACCAAACTGATATCTTCAGTTTTGTAATCAAAATACAAGTAAATGCCACTTGTTTCAGAATGATTAAAAGTTTGAAGACAACTTAAAAACTACACATCTGATGAGGCTGCAAAATTATCTTGAAGAGTTCAGGTACATGATGAAAAACTGAAGGGAAAAAGGTAGAATCAGCCAGTCGAATCATTGTGATTGTAAGAACAACTATACAAAACCGAAAAAACGTTAACCAGAAATAAATTGAAACTATAATTACTTCCCATTTCAAAACATGAACTGATATATTAGTTAAGTAAGGTTCTGAAATAAACGAGCCCTGCCACCACCGCCAACCTGATACATAGAATAAAACTATTTTACACTTATTTATTCCAACTGTTGTTCTCGTCTCAGTTGTTATAGTCACAACGTTTGGATCATTGTGGCCCGCCGCCTCCTTCAGGTGCTTGTTGTATTTAGTAATGTTCTCAGAATTTCGAACTGAAACTCAATGTAGATTATTCTCATTCCGCTCTCTATTTGAGAAGAGTTTTCGTACTCTTCAATTTTTCTTTTATCTCGTTTTTGTTGATTCGTCCTTGTGATGCACTTTCTGTTCGTTCTGCTGAACCAGGGTATAAAGATTCCTTACCTGACTAAGGGACTGGACCCCCGACTGCTAAGCTTAGATCCCCTAGGCCATTGTCTCGTAATTTCGGAGCGTAATGTCCGTTCTTTCTTGATCAAAGGCCCTTATGTGTTCAATGCTCTGCTAGGTGTGCTGATGAGATTATCAGAGCCAACCATATTTGCTGATTCTTTCAATCGCCTTTTTTCCGAATGTTGCTCTTTATCTATTATTCTAATCTCGTTCGATACGAATTGATGAGCCACCCTTCCCCTCTACATGTGATCAATCATACCAAGAATGCTATACACAACGTTCTTTGTCACGTTATTACCTGATGGACACTTGGTCAGGTATCCCTGAAAAGACTATAACAACGAAGATGAGGCCAACAATTCGAATGAATCAGTGTCTAGTGATAATTCCTCATCTCAGAAATTCAGATAGAAATTACGCAGAATAGAAGTTTAATTTAGAAAATACGCACTTTTCATGATTCTTTATCAGTTTGAATTTGCCCCTCATCTCACATTTCTGCCTTTCATTCAACTTCTAAAGATAACCGTTATTCCCGTCTTGATTTTCATGTTCTTCGAAATCCTGCTTAGAGACAACGTCAAAAACAGTTAATTTCCTGTTTATTTTTCCCCGAATGTTCCACTGATAATAGAAGGCTTAAATACGCTGAGATATCTGCAGTTATTCCATGTACTAGAATTTTCTTGTCTGAACAAACCCTCTACTACAAGGCAATGCAACGTTTTGATAATAATAGCTGTAGCCAGAGAATACAATAATTCAGCTAATGAGACGTTGATATCAGGCGAGACAACCCGTTCTGAATATACCCCTGTTACTGCAGAGAATTACGTTTACAAAATATATACTAAATGGCTAATGAAGCAGAGTTTTGTCTGGGATTGTTAATTTTGATTTAATGCATTTGACTCAAGCAAATATAGAAGCATATGTATGTTTTTATACGATAACTGAATTTAACGTGTATTAAATACTTACCCCCTCTAGGACTTATAACGGAGCACCAGCTGTAGAGCGATCCAGCCGTTTTAATAAGTTCAAGATGAATGCACTAGACCAGGTTAAACTTGAGAAATGCCTATTAAAATCCAAACTTTGACCAATTAGTTCAAGAGAAAATTAAAGAATTGTAGCAGCTTCACATTATTTTTCCATTGTATTTGGACCAAGCAATGACTTGCCAAGTCACATTTAACTACCTATTGGAAATTCCAACTGCTTCTCAATAGCGTCTTTCTCTACGCTACACGTAGATGTTTCCCTTAGTATGTATATGCTATTATAGATATGATAGTTCTTTCATTGTGTGGTGGGGAAGTGGTAATGGCTGTTGGTTGTGTATAGCAAGTAGACGCTGTAGCTGCTGAGAACAAAGGAATTTACCTCCACGTGGTTTGGTTGTTAGCGCCGCACACCGACGTCACTGGAGATATTGAAGGAGGAAGGAAAATGTATGGTTGCCATGACAGCATGGAGAGTATGATTGTGGACGCGGAGATTAAAGTGAGTAACGAAGATACGTGTAAGTATTTTGACGAAGAAATGAAACGTACAGCTAATGCATGACATTTATGACAATACAACACTGAAAGGGGAATACATAAGAAAAAAAAATGATACGATTGTGGAGAGCTGAGGAGAGTAGATAAAAGATAGCTTCAAAGCAGAATATGGGAGCTCTGTGCCAAGTAGCAGTTGCAGCAATCGTATGTTAATGAGGCAGAGGTAAATGAAATGCTATGGATCCATAAGGCTTGGAGAGGTTCAAAGAATGGTTGTGCAGACTGGGTATCAGTATGTTTGCCTAACTGCCAAGTTGTGGACGATGTAATTGGGATCACGTATGAGTAACTAGGTGAAGGGTGTATTCTTAGAATCCGCTGAAAATACACAGCAGACAGACTATCTAAGACTAAAGATAACATGGAGTTTAACCCATGTGCACTTCCCGAAGTAAGGCGAATTAGAAGACAAATCATCATAACTATTGTGTAGTAAATGCATTGCCATTTAACTCACGAGAGATGGAGGTATATACGCGTTTTGAGCTTGTGATGAAGATACGATTGAGTAGCTGTACGTATAAGAGGTGCCTCAACATCTGTTAAATGAAATGGACCAATCCTAGGGAGAAGGAAAGTGAAAGTGAGAGAGAGAGAGAGAGAGAGAGAGAGAGAGAGAGAGAGAGAGAGAGAGAGAGAGAGAGAGAGAGAGAGTAACCAGCCAATAGCATCAGGGCAAATGAGCAAGGGAACGCCTGTGTTCAAATCTTTTATGGAGAGACGTCGTTGAATGTAACGTTTTGGATATTTCGCTAAAATTAGGTTTTCGAACTTAATTTTAACAAGAAGCAAAGGGGACACCACACTATGATTGAAATAACCCAATGAATCAGATGAAGGATTATTTGATTGGTTTAGTGGCAATATAACCACTAGAAAAAAGGAAAGGGGTATTAATCAATTAAAATCGTTCATTATATGACGAATATATTTTGGTATCACTTATTATCAAAGTTAATCAATATTGCAGTCAAAATAGAAAGGATATCCTCTTAAGTTCTACAAGTAAAACGCTGCAACATCTAAGACAATCACTCATTGTTATATCGTCAAAAATGTAGTAGAACTAGTATAAACTAAAAAAACAAAAACAAATCATTTGTCAATGTGAGCAATAGATATCAGTCAACTGATATATGTAATACATATTCACAGTTTCCCATATATCTTTCCTTTTAAATTAAAAAAAGCGAACTAACCGTATAGACCATTGCTCAGACGTTCTAAATAGAACATACTGTGTTAGAATCAATACAATTTTATCATTTACCCAAATTACAAAATCAGTTATACACAGCGCCGACTCTTGAGCTGGAAAGAGAGTATGCAAATTATTCCTCTCATCAAAATGAAGAAAAAAAGACTCAAGGATAAATTCGCCTGGCTACAGTTTTTCCATTCAATTCTGACAGTTAAAATATTCTTAGTTAACAGGTTTTCATGATGGCGACAGTTAGAATGAGGTGGGGGTTTAGATGTGTTGCTTGATTCAATCGATCGGCTGTTGATCGATTTCATGTCGTCACATGTACATTTCAATGGGAATAACCAAGGACACTTTTCTTTTCAATCGAAATATAAGATGGATGTAGTGGAGGAGCAGTTTTAAAGTGTTTGGGAGTCAGAAACAATATGCAATGTGTTTTCTAATGGAAGTTGAAAATCTGGTTTAAACCTGGTTAAAAGAAAAGAAAATGTGGTGATGAATCATCGTCACAAATTGAATATATTTTTTTGTCTTGAAATAAAGCATAAATGTACGCAAGTTTGCCTCTTCCAGTTATTTTGGGGATTGACTAATGTTATATTTAGAGGCTGAGAGTTATACAATGTCATTTCATGGTATTTTAGCGAATACAATAACATTAGTGTAGTCTCTGTAGGACAGAAATCCTGTGAGACTGAAATATTTTGAACGTTTTATTCTAAAATATGTTATTTCGATCTTGTCAACTCTTGTATTCAAGCACACGTTCTTTATGCAAATTGAATCCCGATAGTTTCAGCCTATCAAAGAAGCAATTACAGAGAAAAGTGAAGACTGGACAACGAAAATGCATTAAACCCCAATGTACCGATTCTTGGCGAGTCTTAAAATAACTATTCAATTATTTTCAGAAACATAATCTGATTCAGTTTTTTTTCTATCGTAAATGTAGCAGAAATTGATTTGAGTCGTGCTCACATTCTCAGTTTCTTCATATAGGACGGTATCAAGATGGTCCATTTTTGGCAAAAAGAAATCACCAGAAGTAGATATATAAAACTTGAAAATTGATCTAATTTATGGATAAAATACATAAAGAAATATTAGTCTAAGTTTTGTTAATAAATTCCTATACAGATTTCATTGAGAGCAAATTTGTATTGATAGTTGTAATAGGAACCTTAGAGTCTCAGAAAAGGTTGTCTTCCAGTTACCAACAGTAGAATCGCTCCTCAATTCCCGATTTTCGATCGGGGAGCCTCAAAAATTAGTCAATGGGGATATTTTTTTCCAAATTTGTATATCATTCGATTGAAAACTTCATGAGGATTGCTATCTTTGAACGAGGTACTATCCCAAAATACACTGATTTTGAGTTATGAGTGAATATCCAGACATACATTTTGACATATATGAATAAAATTGAAGATGTTCTATACTGCAAGTTTTCAAGGGTTCGGTAGAATGTTGGAATAACCAATGCAATGACTTCTTCTTTCAATGGAATGTTAGGATGTCAGTTAAAAACGTTTGAATATTCCTCGACTTTCCCTGTGATCTGTAAAGAAGATTAAACAGCTGCATGATATTTATTTCGATATGCGAATTTATTTTACTGTTTATTGTTTTATTTCTACGTAGCATTTCATACAAGACCATAAATTCATGTTGGAACGGCATATTGGCTTGAAATTCCATTCAAATATGTGATATGGACCAATGATTAATATCAAAAGATTAGAAAACCGATAATAGATGACTAAAAAGTGCCCCCCTCCACCTTGAAAAAGAAATTCTATCTGCTGAAAAGATGAATACATGGTTTGCACATAGAACATGAATAGCATACATATTGAATTGAGATCAAAATATGCTGGACATCATAAACGTTTTTATGAGCAACTTAACTTTCCAAATGAGCCTTCGAGTTGCTCAATTTTTTTTTCAGCCTCAAAAGTTGCTTATCATTGGTAGAAATTGAAGTAGAAATAGCTATGATTTTTTCTCAGGATTTCTAGATCAGGCAACACAATCACCAAATAATGCGTAACCCTAATGTCTTTTTTTTAATTATGTGTATTAGTTTTCAAGATAGATCAACTCGAGGAGTATGAAAAAGATTAGCTGTTTTTTCAGGCGTTGGTTCCATGAAAATTCCACCACCTTCTAGTTCTTTTGTTTGATTCGTTGCTCCTTCTTATGTATCAGATATTTTTGAAATCGCTGAACGGATAAAAAAACACACAAGAAAGATACATGTTTTCCTTGGGGCGGGAGGGTACTTGATGGAATAATATACGGGTGTATGAGTACTTTCCACGATCTGATCTTTGTGGGACCCTTAGTGGAACTTTGTGTTGAGAACTTTAAAAAGAAGTAACCTTTAAAGGGACAAAATTGAATTTTTTGAGCATTCTGACGCTTTTTCCATTCACATTGTACAATTTTTGTACCCTTTAATTGGATTATTACGAAAATATCCAAAATAGCTACCCCTAGTGGGACATACATGCCACCAAAACGTACTGTTACGTTTTTTACATACCCGTATACCCATATGTAGGGAGTGCCCCCCGCCCCACCTCGGGCAGTGTTCATTCTTACCCAGTTTTTCCCAGGAGCTCTTCTCTGACGTACTTCTTATAACACTGAAGGTTTATATGATATCTAAAATCCCTATCCAATGAAAGTGATTGCACGCGTTGATGCAGATTACTATGATATTTCTGTGACCCTTATTAGATACTAAATTCTTTGGTTTCAGGCATATAATGCAACAGATGTCCACATTTGTATTGCTGGCTTGCACTCTCCAAGACAGCCGTCTCCATAATTGCTTCATCAAACTGAATTCATCTGTGAATAATTAATATAATTGTATCTGATAACATAAACAAATATTCACTGTCCCGAAAGAGCTCTCAATGCCAATAGAATACATGAAATACAGAGGAAGACTCTAACATTCCAAACAGACATTCTAACATTCTATTGAAAGGGAAATAGCCATTGCATTGGATATTCCAACAATCCACAGCACCCTTAAAGAGTTCAGATAGAGAATTAAAAAAAAACATCTTCAATCTTATCTATGTGTCACTCATAACTCAAAATTTGTGCTCCTTTAAAAATATGAATCATCTTTAGATTTCCAATCGAATGATTTATGATATCAAAATGTTGTACCCATTTTGAGGCTTCCCTATTTCCCGTCATTATGAAAATCGGGAATTTCAGAGCGAGTCTACTGTTTAGTAGTTTGCACCTAACTTTTTCTGAGATTCCAAGGATCTTATTACAACAATCGATTACTCTTAACAATGAAATTTGTACGGGAATGTTTTACCGGTACTATATTGCTCAATCGGAGACTGTGCGAGTAGAGGAATTAGGATAGACGGCGAGTATTTGAGCAGGTGACATTTCCCTTTTCGCTGAGAACCTACACGACCTCCAACTAATGATAGATTAACTAAATGAAGAGAGCAAGAAAGTTGGCCTACACATGAACTTCAGCAAGATGAAGATCTTGTGCAACAACCACATTGGAGAAAAAAACACTAAGATCAAAATTGAGGACACAAAACTTGAGAAAGTAGACCACTACATCTACCTAGGACAACGAATCTCCATGAGACCCTCTAAAGAAGAAGAAATCAAGCGAAGAATCACACTAGGATGGCAAGCCTTCGGTAGAGCAAGCTCAACCTTAAAAAATAATAAGATCCCATTAATCCTAAAAAGAAGAGTATAAAACCAATGCATCCTTCCAATAGTCAATTATGGAGCTGAAACATAAAACTTAATCACGAGACAGATCTGTAAATTGAGAACTATGCAACGTGCACATGAAAGAATTATGCTGGGTCTCACATGGAGAGACCACAAGACAGCACGGTACATCCAGAAAAAGACAGAAGTCAGGGACATTGTAGAATCCATTAAAAATCTCAAATGGCAGTGGGCTGGTCATGTTGCAAGAATGGCGGATAACTGATGGACATCATGACTCACGACATGGATCACATACGCAACCGAGGCCGGCAGAATATTAGGTGGAGAGACGAGCTAGACAAATTCAGAAAGTATCTTATAACATAAACAAATATTCACTTATCTGTCCCGAAAGAGCTCTCCGCGACGCCCATGATAGAGGAGTATGGTGAACCTGGGGAAGGTCTATGTCTAACGACGGACGTTAAAAAACTGATGATGATGATGATATTTTAAATCTTTACACTTGAAATCTCTCAGAATTTCTTTGCAATCAATCAGACAAATCTTTACACTTGAAATCTCTCAGAATTTCTTTGCAATCAATCAGACAAATGTATTTATTCAGTGGGAATATTCATTTAAAACATTTTTCTAAAGATTGGAACGTTATTTTCATATTGTTACTGTTATTATACTTGCACATTTTATCTCAAATTTGATGTTGATCGATTGTGCTAAGTTACAATATAAGCTGTAGTTAACGATGTCAAAATAATTCTGAACTTTGATTGTGTAAATGTTTGGTCCAATGATATTACACTTATTATTTAACTTGCTATTTTAAATGTCTATGTAAGCATTTCAACACTCGAAAGCTGTTTCGAATCCAACACCAGCAAAATGTTAATTATATTTAAATCTTGAATATCTCTCCAGTACATATAGATCATGGGATCTGAATGAATTTCCCTACAATCTAAAGATTTACCTGTAATTCGTACTTAAAACTACCCGTGTTTATTCGACTATGAACTAATAAAGGTCAAATCCTTTACATATATAATCAAGTGCTGTGTTAGAATCTCTAATACAACACCAACAATTTGTTTATAAAACGAAACTTATTTGATTAAGGATACTAATTCTATGACAGTTTTCAGACGTAGAAAGCTTCGGCTCACAAAAGTTTTAGTTAAAAACTTTATCGTTGCTATTACTGTAAGTTTGGTCGTTTATCTACGATAACTATCATAGATGGATATTGTATATTGTTTTACATTGACATTCAGTGCTGAGATATCGGATTAAAGTCTATTCTCCGTGAAACTGTTAGTAATGGCGTCTACCTTAAGAAAAGTATAAACCATAGATACCAAAAGAATTTTACACTGAATGATCGAAGCATTCATACAATAGAAATGATATGGGTGTGACTTTTCAGGGCATTCTATTTTTTTTAAAATGAAATCCTTTTTTTTTTTCAACACTTGCCTCCGTTGGAACTCCGATCAGCTGCATGTCAAAATCGAAGACCTGAGTCAAATGACCCCACTGACCCTCCTCCGTAGGGCCCTGATTATGGGATAACCAAAACAAGAATCCACAGTTTTTAATTGATAAAAATAGCAGTTAAATATAGAAACAATGTGATAGTTCTGAAGACTTTGTGCTGATGTCTTTCCTGTAAAAACGTCTTTCCCGTAATGTCACAGTGAGGATTTTAATGCAAAGACATGAATAAAGCAATTTCATGAATGAAATTAATTGTGAGACCCATTTAAATTAAGCTGCGGTGTAATATACAGCAAAGTGGTTGTACTGTGTATTTACTTGCATTTCGATTAGAGATCCGGAGATTTGATGAAAATAACATTTTTAGCTGCAACGTTTCTCTCAAAATATTTTACTCTAAGTTGGAATATGTTGGTTCGTAATGAAAATTTCACAGCACCAAATAACTGAAAAAAACTTCACATGAGACTAAAATTGGGTTCATGTTTGGAACTTGGATATTTCATTCTGCACCCAGGTTTTAAAAATGCAATTCAAATTTTGAAAGTGTTGCCAAATATGGATGAATAAGTCGTCAGGGAAATGGGGAAGGAATGGATATCAAGAGCCTCCATAAAATGCCCAACCAAAGTTTACCCAATCTCAAATAACGGCCTCAATAGTCGGGTATGCAATCTACAGATTCCCGTTAATAGCATTAGCCCAGTTCATAGCTGCTTGTTGCGTAATGCCTTGTGGGTGCATACTTGTAAACAGAATATAAAATATGTGCAACATGACAAGATAAAAGAAGATCATAGCTTTGGTAAAGTCATTGGAGTTTTTTAAAAGATTATTTGTCGGTCAACCACAAGTCAAAACTTTCAAATAGATCTCCTCGTCTTTTCAAAACTTAGTTGTAGTCATTAGGGAAAGAGAGAAAGAGCAAGAGTCATGTTACATACTCATCAGTCACAGCCACTTGACTTCAAGCAAAACCCAGACGAAAATGCCTGTACGGCAGGGTAGCTGGTACCAATGCCTTCCGACACTCTGCTAAAATAAAACGATTGACCCGTTCCTCCTGTCTTGGGTCCATTCATACTAACCTGTTTGTTTCTTTGTTTCTTTCCTTTCCCATGTCAGTGAATAATCCTCTCTTCTTAAAAATGTTCAAATGGTTGCTTTACTGGATTTTAATTTTTCCACTAAATTTTTAATGCAAACTTATATCCCCTACATTGTAGCAATCTGTCCACACCACAGAATATTTAGTCTGTCTGCACGATATCTCCAAAAGTTTTCTTTGAATTTCAATGAAATTTTGAGGTAAAGTATGCAATAGACTGTGGAAGAAGTAATCGACTGTTGGAGAGGGTCCATGCACAATTACCCTCTGCCTCCTAGCTAACTGTCCGCAGTCACAAATTTTCAAAGTTCTCTGCATGCACAGTTATTTCCCCTACTTCATAGCTATCAGTCCACACAGGTGTTTGATTTTTAAAGCAAGGGTTCATGACACGTGATTGTAAATTGTTCAAAATTACTTGCTCTGAAACATGATTATGGGGTAAACTTTCCTTTCCAACAATGTACAGAATGTCAATATCTGATGAAAAAAGGAAATTTCTGACAAAGACATCATTACGAAAATTCTTCATAATGAAAAATGGCCCTAATTTCTTTCGCAATTAATCTGGAAATGCCTGCTCAAGTTATCATGACTCACTGGAGTTCCGTCTAGAATGTCCAATTGATTTCATTTGTCAATTCAAAAATTCCTACGTGGGTTTAAGATTTAGACTTCCAATCAGAATAAAACTTTCCTCTTCCTACTATGATTAGCTTACCGTTTGCAAACTCTTGAAAACAAAACTCAGTCACGTAAAGCAACTCTATATTTTCTTTCTATAGCCTGAATATATTTCCTCACTGTGGGTTCCGTCTGAGTGCACTAATGGCTATGTGCTAGCATTAGTGCTATTTCTCTTTTAGTCACGAGCTCCTATGAACATAACATCTGAAACAGTCTATCTTTATGGAAGGCAATTGCGTGATAAATTCCGTGTCTTGCAATTCTGAAGTACCTCCATTATTGGATTTGGCCGGCAGAGTAGCATCATACAACTCAGCAACTTCGAAACAAAAATCGATATTTGCTTCGACATATTGCATTAAAATTCCAGTGTACTTGTTAAAGGCTGAAGTAATCGCTGAACATAGATACTGCATTAGAACGAGAATAACCTCCAGATTTGCGTAATTTCAGCGAATGGTCCAAAATCGAGGCTGCATATTCAAAAAATTGTCAAAAAATTTGTATCAAATTACAAAAAATCTTTCAGTATTTCAAAAAAGATTAATTTTCCTGCCATTGTCCTTTTCAAGGATTGATCTGAAGAATTTCCAAGCACAAAAATACATGGTGAAATTTTCATCCTATTTGCATATTTTCTGTCCAGGGAGTAATACCTCGGGGTATGATTTTATACAGCATTAATTTCATAGTTTTTATAGATTCTGCGGAATCGTTTATTCTTATCGTTTTACTGATTTTGTTTTAGCATTCATTCGGTTGATTCTTCGTCACAGATTTTAGGAGAGCTGTCTTTTCTCTTTCTTTCAAACATTCTTTCCTGGTTTAATTCTCTCCTCCCCCCCCCCTCTCTCTCTCTCTCTCTCTCTCTCTCTCTCTCTCTCTCTCCAAGTATTTTCGTGATATCATCCACGGATGTAGTATGAAAAAGCAATAGATGAAATGATCAAAATCAAAGTCAAGAATTGACCCCAAGTGTTGATCATTGTTGTGAAAATCACTTATGCTTAAGAAAAGGCCTCTGAACACACTTCTCTTTCTCACATTCCCAAGTCTGATCTCACCTGTACACCCCCTCTTTCATTAATTGCACGTTACCTCAAAATATTTACTTTCTCGGTCCCTTTTATTTTTGCTGGAACGATTTGGGTGACAGGGCGACTTGACAAATTGTCCAGAACAGTTTTGTCTTCAGAAAATACTATTTTCTTATTGCCACAGACAAAAAACACTCAATATTCGGTATTAATTTTTTGTTCGACACTCTGAGTATTAGCAGAGTCTGTTACAGATCATTAAGAGAAGAGCATTCAGAGAATTGAACTTGCTGCAGTGATGAATAATCTAGAGAAACTAGTTTGCTTACCATCGATGGCTTGTTATTTATTTACTAACTTTAGCTTAGTTTGGCTCAAAGACGTGATAATAAGGCACTGAGTTTGGATCAAACTTACTACACTCAAAAACTATTCGCAGGATGAACTTGCTACAGTTAGCTGTATTGTTACTTTCTTTGGGTATTACAATCACACTAACTAAATTGCAATGTTTAGAGAACTAATTTCACGAACCAATAAAGATGAGTTCTTTCCTCAAAGGGTATTCTTCGTGTGACAAAGTTTATCCGAATCAACGCACATTTTTCAGAAAATGATTATCAGAAGCCAAAATGCATGAATTGTCCTTATCCTACATGGAAGACATTGTCTTGATTAATACCCTTGCTATATTGAATGTTCACAAACTGAGAATTTTATGTAACCAAAATAATTGATCGTTGCCTCTGAATACTATCCTTTTTCAGCCAAATTCTGTCGTATTGCACGTGTATGAAACTTCACCATGCTGGAAATTCTCGTCTTTATTCAAGTCTGGTATGAAATGGTCCTTCAGAAACCGGATTTATGAAGCATTATTCAAGCTACTTTTTTTATCAATTTTCTTGAGCCATCAGTTTTTATGTGCCTCCAAAGCATCAGACGCTTCCCAACATTCTTCTCTGTTTTCATCATATAACGTGGATCGTTTCATTTACCTGGAGACTTTCTCATTAGAATGCAGCTCCATCCTAGTTTCTTTGCTGATTGATATTCTATTCTAAGTGTCTGTACACATAATTCATGTCTCTTGGACAAACTTGATGTTGCCTTCAAATACTCTTTTTAATAATGCGAGTTTCTTTGCAGCAATGTACCCCTGCAGTTTTTTCATGAAGGATACACTTAGTGGTATCTACTGGACAAGTCGTACTCATTTATCACTTGTCTTGCAGCATTCTTTGCCTGGGCTTTTGTTATCCACATCAGTTCCCATAATGCTCTAGGCCACAGCTTTGTTGATACAAAACACTTTCACTGCTCATGAAGATTTTGAGATGTCGCTGCTTAGAATTATGAGTTCTTTAGTACCATATAGCTCGCTCATCTTCTCTGCCACATCTACTATCATCATCCTGGTTTCTTTTTAAACTTTTGCTATAATTACAAACAATGAAATGGTACAGAAGCTCGGTGTCAGAGTTTCAGATGTATCTTCAAAGAATCAATACTGTTCAAGCCAAAGAGCACACGTTTATAAATCAAGAATCTCATGGAAAACGCAGAAACCTCACGCCACTACCAGCATCAATAGACAAAATCGGAACAACAGAACCGAACAAAACTATCCAGTAGAAATGAAGAGAAATTAAAGAAGATAAACGACAGCAGTCATTGAAAGCATTCTTGAAAATGGTAGGGCTTTCAAAAATATTGGAAAATCTTTCAGCACAGGAAGGAAGCTAGTAACTAGTGTCTTCAGGGCAAATGGAGACCTGACAACGGATAGGGACCGGATTGTCGGACGTGTCTAGGAATTTTACAAAAACCTCTATTCCACCAAACGGAGGATATAGAAAAATGAACAGGATACTCAAGCCGAGAGTAATTAATTCGAGGGTTCCTTAGAAGGCACTCTGCAAGAAATTAAGCAAAGTATCAAACAAAGGAAGGAAATGCCTCTTGACTCGATGATAACAACATCAACCATCAAAAAAGCTGGAAAATAATCATTAGGAAACTAGCCATTCTTTTCAACTTATGCCTTAAGCGAAATAAAATCCCAGAAGATTTGACTCGACTTTCAAGGAAAAGAAAATAAGATCTCTAGAAAACGTCGCTCAAAAATATGTTTTTAGGCTTAAGTTTCAATATACAATTCCAATTCATGCTAGAATGAGCACATTTTGATGTTCCCTTATTATTATCATAGTATTTCTTTTATTTTAATTTTCAGTTTTTTTTGTTTTTTTGTCGCAACTATCTGACCTTCATTTTACGATCCTTTTGTGAGCATTGTAGCAGGGCAATAAATATTGAAACAATATTGAGTACGTTTCTAAGGAATTGATTTTCCATAGCAACTGCTCAAAATCAGCTCTTTTGAATTTTCACAACATGAAGTTTCTCAACAGATTTTTATAGTATCAAGTGATAAAATAAAAGTCTACCACATATTTTCCACTGGGAAGGTACAATTTTCAAGATGGCGTTTAAAAGCCTTATTACTGATATACTTCATGAGTTATGCTCTATATAGACGAATTCCTGGATCTATCCCAAATTTAATCACCATGTGACTTACACTTTCACAAAATATCATGGAAATTTACTCTGAACTTTTGGAGATATCATGTGGACGGACAGGAGTAAATACAGAAATCTGTTGCATCAAAATATGTTTCTGTATTTGCCCCTGTCTGCCCATATTGTTCTAGACTCCATCTAATTGACTACAACACTTCAGATATCCCTCTTGTTGACACTGTAATTATTGGCGTCTTTCATGAGAAGTGAATGATACTTTTATGCAGTACGCTGATTAGTCAGGTAACTCAAAAAACTTTCTGTTAGAGAGTCTGTGATTCCCCCTAAAAATTACGGTTTATTTTTCCTTGTGCAAACACGTGAACCTGTATTTAACTCCACAAGGCACCCCCAAAGTTTCCAATAAATTTCGATGACATTTTGTAGCAGATAAAAAAAGGATTGATTAATTTTTACGGTGAATCCAGGGATTTATGTTTCATTGGGAGATATTTTTGCACTTTTTAATATATTTCTGTCCTGTCTTTCCATACGATATCACCAAAAATTCTCAATCAATTTGAATGAAATTCTGCGGAAGGGTAAAACACACCGTAACAGAGAAGTATTTTAGAGGTGGATCAAGTAATTTGCTTTCGATTGAGAGATATTTCTGAGTGTCTGTCCAAAGGATATATCCAGAAGTTTTCAATCAATTCAAATCAAAGTTTGTGGAAAGGTGAGCCACAAGCTGTGTGATCAAATGTTTAGGTGGATTTGGGAATTCGCGTTTCATTAGGAGATATTTATAGACTTATTGGCTTGTTACTAAGGAATGTCTGTTCAAGAATTTCTCCAAGTCTGAAATGGTTCAGTACATCCTGAAGAAACACAATAGCTAGTTATTCTTTTATTACAAAGTGAGGGATTCCTACCAAATTCTGCACCGATCGCCTTGATTTTAAAAGACTACAAATTGATAATTATGGGAAGGTTTTATACTGGGACTTGACCTTTATTTTGAATCATAGGTACAGGGGGACATAGTCCAAATTTTTGCATCTAATTCTGGCTCCAGTCAGAAATAACATTTTTGTCTTATACTCTGACTAGTTGATAGAATATTTTACTAAATTATTAAACTTGCAAAGAAAATTACGAATTTTCACACAAATTTTGTTGACAGAAACAACAAGAAAACTTTTGAATTAGTTATTAATCTATTGATCAATCTGTATGATGAACTAGGTCCATTCACTCTGGTCACCTGTGACATAACAGTTATCCAAATGATTCTAATGGCACAGCTATTGCATGTGGAGTTTTCATTAGAGGCATCTGCAGCTGTATTTCCTTACAATTCATTAATGATTACCTTTAATTACATGAAATTAGTCCTTGTAATCCAAGGTATTATTTCACTCGCATTAATCGATTCATCATTGTGTATGTATTGCGAAGTGTGTGCATGTGTGTGTTTGTGTGTTTGTGCACACTAGAAATTTGCATTATTTGTTTGCTCCTTGACTGTGGAATTTTAAATGAAGTGGCCCGATAAGAGAAACACCACGGAGTGTCAGAATTATTAAAATTTTCTGAGAAAAATTCAGCCTTTTATATATCTTGATTAAATGTGTCACAACATAAACCGTAATAAAATATCGGGTTGTCACCCCATCAAGTCAGTCGGCTAGCGGCTTTACCAAAGGAGAGAAGGGCTAGAGAGAAAGAGAGAGAGACAGACAGACAGACAGAGACAGAGACAGAGCTTTCAAAACAGCATGTGGCCAGGTACATAAGAAGATTTATTTTCTGCTGAATATATCATATTCAACGTGTGCGTATTATTTTCATTTATTTCGTTGCGTATTTTGGATTAAAAAGAGGGAAGGATTTAAAAAACGTATGCAAACATCAGGATGAATAGTTGTCGTTCCCCTCCAACCAAACATTAGTTTGAGATATAGTTCCAAGTGCGATGATGTGCCAGATGTCAACAACAGCTAACATATTTGAAAGCCCATACACACCAGCTAAACCCAATAATGTATTGAAAGTGTAACGACTGGTTGGTATTTCCTTAAATAAACGTATTAGATAAATATTAACTTTAGATATGAACCCTGAATCTGGCCACAGATGCAATACGTCATTCCCTTCAACTAACCCCTATAAAAGCCCTAAACTTACGTTTACCATCGCTCTGAATGGCATTCTCAGTCAGTTCACCCCCTCTCACTCTTTATAGGGTTGATCATTTCGCCTGACCCTCCTTCGAAGAGCTTGACCCTCCTTGAAGAGCTTTACCGTTTTATCGCGACCTATTATTGTTCCAAACCCAGTCGTTTTCATTTCACGGATGTTTAGATCTTTCGCGTACGATCAGCCAATAATTTTTTGTGTCCCTCTCTCTCCCTCTATCCCCCCTCTCTCTCTAGCCGAATGCATATCCACATCTTCCCCCCACGTGAACGAACTAGCAGTGTATTCTACATAACAGTCACAAATATCTTCTGTTTTCTTATTCTCCTTACTTCACGAAGCGCACATGGGTCAAATCTCCATGTGTTTTCTATGATTAAGACAGTATTCCAGTCGTGTGTTTTTTCTAGAAATAGCCAAGTTCGCTTTCAGTGATCATAAATTCGGATGTAGCACATCGTGTCTCAGCTTTGCATTAAGACATAGCACTGATAACACTATCTTCATAATTATCTTTTGGTGTCTGAAATACCAAGCCATATCGCTCCATTAACGCACTGATATGACTATATATTGAGTTTGCAGAAGTGCTGACATCTTTGCCTTTTATCTACCTAATAACTGACACTATATATATCTGTTTATTCTCTGTGTCCATATTCAAACATGGCACGTAGAATTTTATATCATTATAGCTACCATCATGTTTACATTTTTGAGTGAGTCATGGCGACTAGAAACTCCTGTCCTCTTCAACTCTCCTAATGACATCAGCATGTGGTCGTAAATTCAAACACGTAGGGCAAACTCCTTTGTCTTCCGTGATGACTACATTTCGCTGCTACTGAGGACTGTCATCATTAATATTACTACTCTCTTCACTTCGTGGTAAAATTCATTTAGATAACAGGTAACGAAAAGATCTGGCGAGCTCAACGAGCCTATATTGCTTAGGTTTCGGGTAGCAGTAAGCACCCGATAAAATTTATAATGGGGCATTATAAGGCTATATGAAATGGATATCAGATCATATTCTGTGGTCAATATCAAGTACTGCACAGGAAGCGTTTATTAGTCACAAGTATAAACTCAACCTGTGACAATATATGGATTTTTAAAGTCCCCGTAAACCTATAATTTTAATGATTAGAATATGAACATCAAGTGTAAACACGTTTTGAATGACAGTACTGATTCCAGTTCTGCAGATACCTCATTAAAAAAAGCCAATATAACAATTTTTTAATGGAAGGAGGGTGGTGATTCCTGCATGTCAGTTACATAATGTCGACATATGCCGATATTACAACGTACGCTCCCGCTTACACGGAGGGTGAGAATTTTTTGTAATAAAGATTAACCATAAAAAATATATGACTGAAATTTTAAAGGTTGATTATAACTAAAAATGAAGATCATCTCGAGGCAGGCTGTGAAGAGTTTAGGTGAGCTGGTATCACCTTGTCTTACTCCTTTCTGGAGCTGAAAGAGTCCAAGTCTTTATGTAGCCTGATAAATGAGCTGCCGTGATTGTATATATGTTTCAACACTTCAACATATACTGGATCTACACCTTGCCGACTGATGGCCTCCATGACCTTAGGGATTTCTACTGAGTCGAACGCCTTTTTGAAGTCGATAAATGCTACGGCAAGTGGTAGTTTATACTCAGTTGCTTTTTTCTTTCAGCTGATTTATCGAGTGCAGGTGGTCCATGGTCGAGTAGCTTCTTCTAAAGCCAGCCTGTTCACGTGGCTGGTTTTCATCGAGTGTCTTTGTGATTCGGTTGGTGATGATCTTTGTGAAAAGACGGCGAGTATCTGAGCAACCTCAGATTTGCAGACGACATTGCCCTTTTTGCAGAAAACCTACCGATACTATATTGCTCAATCGGAGACTGTGCGAGTAGAGGAATTAGGATAGACGGCGAGTATTTGAGCAGATGACACTGCCCTTTTCGCAGAGAACCTACACGACCTCCAACTAATGATAGATTAACTAAATGAAGAGAGCAAGAAAGTTGGCCTACACATGAACTTCAGCAAGACGAAGATCATGTGCAACAACCACATTGGAGAAAAAACACTAAGATCAAAATCGAGGACATAGAACTCGAGAAAGTAGACCACTACATCTACCTAGGACAACGAATCTCCATGAGACCCTCTAAAGAAGAAGAAATCAAGCGAAGAATCACACTACCTTTCTATCAACCGATTCCATATAGTGAGATATTCCAGGAAAAACCACATCCGTAAAAACAGTATCACCCTTTCGGCAGAGGGGCATATATGAAGGCATTATTAGTGACTAACTTTCTCTTGCTAATTTTAGGACATTTGCTATCTATCACAAATCCTAATTTCACCGGTTCATTTCTGTAAATCATCTGTTTGGTTCATACGTGGCACATCTTCCTCTTTCATTGTAAGTAAAATCCTTTTTTAGTTTTCCTTTTTTTTTCTCTTATCTTCCTCAACATTACCATTGATAGTACATATCTTTTTTAAATACTTACGTAATTCATTATAAGAATATAATGCCTATGAAGTCTTCTAGTTTTACTTACTACTAACATTACAACGATTATATTTTTCATCTCTGTCGGAAACCAACTATATAATGTAATACTTTTATGTGCACCAGATGAAAATAGAAACTTGATGTTTTCTTTCCTTAAAAACACTGATTTTCTGATCTCTACTCCATACAGTTAAACAAAAAAGTAATGGTTTAGATTGGAGAAAAAGTAAGGGTCCATTGATTTGCTTATCTGGTGAATATGGTGTGCATAAAACGTACATAAAATGTTCATGGACTGCTGAAACCTATTTTGGCTCTCATCTACTCGGCCTGGAGTCTCAGGTATCATAAATTTGATTGAACAGTTGATAACTTCTGTCACAGAAAAACACATACACACACACCAACAACTGAGGACCGTACTTAAAGAGGTACATTGCAACTGCACAGAGTGTCAAAAGATCTTTTCTCTATCTTCGCAAAAGGGTAATATTCTTCGAATAGAGGACTTGACGTTAAATTAAACATAATAGTTTTTAAATATTTTACTGTTATTTTGATTTTTCTTGAAAATGATTGCTGAAAATAAGAATTGAACAGCCCGAAGAAATGTCATGCACTGGGCCCCATCGATGTCAAATTCCAAGACTTTATTGTATGGCAGTCCAGTTAGAAATATATTTGACACACCAACTGTAAAAATGTAAGGAATTAAGGTGATAAAAACATTGGATTGGCAACTTTTTGGTTGGAGCATATATAAGACAGGTACAGGACACGTTCAAGACTCAAAATGCATGTTTCTATAATACAAAGAGATTCCCAAAGGTCAATCTACTTTCTTGAAACTAAATGCTAAAATTAGGGGTCCTCCAGAATATTTTCTTTATAGAAGGGATCCTCAAATTTTCAAAGTTTCGAAGCCACCGTTATAGTGTATCCGATGGGTATAATTTTGTTCGAACAAGGCTCGTTAGGAGGATCATGAGTAGAATAAGCACCATTAATTTTATTCAAGACATCAGGTTAAATCCTGACATCGCATCGGTTGTCACGTGGTACATCAGCCATTCTCACTGAAAAGTAAACAAAATTTCTTACCTCAATGTGTTGAATGAAAAAATTGATAAAAGGTTGTTCTAATTTGATTAAATTTTCATTTTATCTTATCAAAACCAGGATAATTACATCAAAATATTTTATTTCACAAAAAATGGTGAAGAATCTCAAATATTTGATGAAAAAACTTATCCGTAATTTATGTGCTTTCAATCCATAATACGTTACTTACCCAGGGGAATTTGGTGGGGGTTGTTTTTTTTTTGGTTTGTTTGTTTTTTTTTACAAAAGAAAATAAGCAAATGAATTATACCTTTAATTTGTTTGATTGACGTACCACGTGACATACGATGTCAAGTCAGAAGTTGACCAAGTGGTTTTAATCTAATTTTGGGTGCTTATTCTACACATGATCCCGTTTGGAATTCGAACTTGTTTGGGAAAATGTTTGTTTCTGAATATTTTTCCTCTTTTAATTTTTTGACTTTTGAAAAAAATTCTGAGCACTTTTTCTTCCCCTTTTCTTCTTTTCCTTCCTTATTTACTTTTCTTCTCGATTCATTTCCCCTTCTCTTTCTCCTTGGTTGTATTAAACCGACTTTCCATTATTCTTCTCGGTCCATATTCACATAACTCTTACAAACAGAGTAAAATAAACGAAATAAAGACTGTACATACTTATTGATGGTGGATGAAATGATGAAATACTTCAATCTGATGTTGGAATTCAGCCTACAAATTGACTAGAAACAAAATAACAAAATACGGGTAATATGATCAAAGTCATATTTTTTTTATTTTATCCTAATTCATTTGTGCGTAGCTTCATGTGTGTTCAATGCTTTATAAATTGTATAAACTACTTAATCTCCGTGAAAAAATTCACAGATAAATTTGATTTCCTACGAGACGATTTCAGAAAAGAAGTTACTGGATTTGTTTCTATGAAAAATACAATTGTTTTAAATGGTGAGTAAGAAATATATTTATCAGCAAATTTTTTTACCTTTAAGCTGAAGAGTTCACTGTTACAGATGGAGAAACAGGAGATTCACACTGTTCATTAAATAAGTAAACGTGTTCGAGTATGTTACACGCAAAGCTATTCAGACTAATCAGAAATATTCCCTCATTGAGAAACCCTCTCTTTTTGAAATGAAGTCCTTGGTTCTTCAGTATGTTGGTCACAGGTGTCTCATTTTTATTTGAATAAATTGAATGATTTGTTCATTCCATTTGTTTATTGTGAAATAATCATATAACATTTTTTCATTTTTTTCTAGTTTGAAAATATTCACATTTTTACGCTTACTCTACGAGTTTTAGCTCCCCTGGTTTTAAACTACTATTACTTTTATGACAAATAATAGGTTTTTATTTTGGGGCTCAATTTGCAATGTAAATGTCTACTAAATTGATAATTTTGTTTGTTTTATTTTGTTTATATTTCTATAAATTCAGATCACTGCCTGACAAGAAAGCGAAAGACGAAATTTATTCACTGATCATCCTTTTCAAAGTTTGTAATTGATCACCCCCAACACGACATGCTGCCTAAAGACATTAGTTATGCGACAGTTTCTACACTTATTTCAATTCAAGGGATGAATTTATTTCCCAAATTAATTCTGCTCGTTGATTTACTTTTTCAAGTAACGTTTGAGTAAATACACACCTGATACTTTTTTTTGTTTTCCGACTGTTTATCACCCCCTTACCCTTCTAATGAAATAGGGAAATAGAAATATATCCATTTCCTGACACTAGTAACCCTCTACCAAGAATCATGCTCATGTTAGCCGACCACTTACTGACGTACGTCATTTTGATTGTTGCGTACCAATGATAAATTGCCTAAGAGCAGTCGATTACGAATCTTATCTTATGTAAAAGGAAGGGAGATCTGAGGGTTTTTTTCCTCGTGAAAATTATCTTTTTGAAAATGACCTCAATTGAAGCTATTATTCTTTAACGATTTGTAAATGCCAGTTCATGTATGGTTTTCTATTTGATTGAGAAAATATTTGAAGATGAATGTTACATAAAATCTAGACTGTTTATAGTAATTGATTGATCTATTTCAACTGATTAATATGCTTCAAGACGAATGATCATACCTAGGGTGTCTCATAAAAAAAAACTACTTTTTTGCAAGCAACACCAAATCAAAGGACTACCAATATTTTGTAAGTGATTTTCCACCACAAACTTTCACAAAATCCAACCTAGTTTTAAATAAGTAAAGGAAATGTTTTAGTATCCGTTGGTCATTTTTAATTCATCCAAAACTTCGCCATCAATCGCAGCTAATGTTGTCAAGTTGTAGCTGGTTTGGGGAAAGTCTAAGGGATTATTTTCAGCACGCTCTTTCATGATAGCTCCAAGATTCTCGGTGGAGTTGAAGTAGAGTAAATTTCCTGGCCAAATCCATCTTCTAATCTGTGCACAGTTTCTAACTCGGCAGAGCGACCCTTTTCTTCACCGATGAGTCAGCAATTAACCTTAACAAGAAAAGAAAAATATTATATTAGTGCATCGCTTGCGTGGTGAGCACACGATACTAAAACCTTTACACCAGCGGCAGAGATTATATTTGCCCATAGGTTTCCAGAATCAACATTTTTTTTTCTTTTTCCCGTCCTATCCTTCTAGCATTATATTTATTAGTTATCATGTATATCTTTTGATATTTCTGGTGGGGATGGGAACAAAAACTGACACTTATCATATTGATACGTTTTTCATTGTTGACGAACATGCAGAAAATTCCACGAACCCATTACAAACAATTTTATTTGATCATTTCTCCTCCGACAACAACTGGTTATGATACTTGTCGCATTCAAATTTGTGACAGGAACCAAGACCACCATCCATTCAATGACATACCATCAGTCAAGGTCGACAATTGATAAAGCAGCTACACTATATGAGCAGGTAAGCTAATCATTGGAAAGTAGATTGCCCATGTACACAATTGCCCATTTATACCTTTCTTCATGATCAAGGCATATCAGTGATACGAACACAGTTGAGATAAGTGACATTAGTATTTGTGCGAAAATGGTATTAAAAGTATTAGCAGGAATTCGTTTTTTTTCTGAGCTAACCATTGAGCCATCTTGTTCTAATTAACTTCTCATTATCCATTATCATTTATATATATATATATGTGTGTGTGTGTATGTGTGTGTGTGTGTGTGTGTGTGTAAGTTGTGCGTGAATGTGCGTGCGTTTGTTTAGAAAACGATAGAAAAAGTTCCAGTGAAATCATATATATGTATGTATGAGCATATGTATATTAAAAATCTTATATATTTCAAATGTACGTATTGAATTTTTAAATTGAGTTTTATTCAGCGAGATTATATGTGTGTACATACATCGTTACAACGCTCTCTGCATTGAAAAATCTGGTAGAGATAAGGGAAAGGAGAAGAAAGGAAGATAAAGTCTACTCATAGAGTAATGCAAAAGATTAAGTTTCTCTGTTATGTGCAGACTTACAGCTTTGAGAGCATATGATTACATGACATCTCATGAATTCGAAATGTACTTTTCTATCGCTATTGTTCTGTTATCTTTTACAAATTTCTACTTTTTTTTCCAAATACTGATTACAGATAGCTGAGACAGTCATAAGAAAATGTAACTCACGGTTAATTTGTATTTAAGAGACTTTGTATGTTGGTAACTGGCTTGGTATAACTATCCATAACTTGAATTTGTGGTTATTATTTTTTTTTTTTAATGAAAACTGACAATGTATTAAAGAAAGACATGAGATCATGGAAGAAGGAATAAAGAAATGCGTGGAAAACAAACAGATCTGCAAGTGGTAACTCGATTCAAAATCTAGGGACAAAAAAGGCAAGATTGCTAGTGCGAAAAAAATTGCAGTGAAATAACGATGGTATTTATACTTATATTTATATACACTTTTGGAACCTTGTGAACAATTATGTATTCGTCAATATGCATCCAAACGTATTCCTATTTATGTAGCAGTGATTAACAAGCTAGTATTTAAGTATTTAAGGCTATTCCTGTTGTAGAGACTTGCCCGTACATATAGTGCGGCATTATTTTTGCTCCGTGCCTGGTAATATTAGGCTGAGAAAATACCTATTGATGAAAACATACATCTACACAGCATTAGGTTATTTCTAACCTTTACAAAAACATTAGAATTCCATACATATTCATTTGAATTCTTACGGAAAGTAATCGTGTTTCCTTCTATCTCCAGCATTTCTATTATTTTGATCATGCATTACCTTCTTTCTGGACGTTGTCTGGAAAATAGGCAATCTTCGATGATTAGGGAATACAACATTACCGACGCCTTTATCGAGGCTGTTCTTATTGATGCCTCTGTCTCAAAGGATTGTCTGTTCACAGCAGGTATCGATCGAGTTTTATTTCATTAGTTTTCCAATTATTCACATGCAATTCAAATCTTTCATCAAAAGATGGAACAATTGTCTTTCTTCAAGGCAAGATTCACGGCTGATTATGACAAAAAAGAATTCGTCTTTGTCCTTGCGGACAATCTTTTACAAAGAAAGTTTCTTTCAGACAAAAAGATGAGAACAATAGAAGCCGAACTTTGGTCCTGTATTTTTATTCAAAAAAATGAAACTCCTTTAAACATTTTAGATCTTTTATCTTATTTTATTTTTTACAATCGTTTGCTTTACGTGTATGCGCAAATGCCTCTCTGTACTTCCAGGCAGATGAGCAGAATTGAATGACTTAAAAAATGTATTTTTGGGTTAACTTAGGCAAAAACAGTCTGCTAACTAAATTGGATAAGCATAGGCAGATAATGTAAAAGAATAATGTCTTTGTTCTCAATATCCTCTCTATAATTATAACTTATCGCGTTTTACATAATATCTAACAATCACTTTATTTCCTCATATTTACAACTACTTAACTGCAGACACAGATACGCATATATTGTGAGAAAGTGACAACAAAATAACAACAGATATTTGTACATTAGACACACGTAGCCCTTGGTTTGAATAAGTGTTAAATACTTGCAATAGATTTTCATATTTCTTGCTTCAAAGATGGATTAACACCATTTTGAACTTTCATTATCATATTAAAACACCGAGATCGCATAATGCAGTTTTGTTATAACTTCTGGCTTTCAGAGTCTTTAGAAAAACATGTTTTTTTAAGTTTTCATCATCGAAAATAATTCTCTAATTACGATGTGCTTAATTGTAATTTAAAATGAAACTGACATAATTTCTTCAGGTTTGGGTAATTGCTTTGAAGCTGTTTGATATTTATCTTATTTAAAATAGAAAGGAATTTCCACTAGAATATACTTGATGTGATTCGAATGTCTAAATGAATGTTGCAAGTTTGTTTTAGGTTATAGCGAGATACGTCATTATTTATCAAATCTGCAGCCAATACAAAACGGACGGAGCAATGACGCAGGGCCTATAAAACATTGTAAGATATCAAGATAATAACATAGAAAGCAGAGAATAGAACATGCTTAAGAGGCTCAGCGTAAAGAATTGCTTTTCTAACCATTATAATTACTACAGTTTTTGCACTGAGTGAATTCATTTGAAACCGTTGCAATAGAAGAGTAATTGATATGTAAAATTGTGCTCTGGTTGAAGCATGTTTCCTGAGGATGGATCAATAATTCCATAGCCTGACACAGTTATTAGTTGAACTTTCATCTGAAATTCTCACTCTATAATATTCTATCTATGTGAATAAAGCAATAACTTTCGTTGAAATGTATCGACAAAAAATGAGAATATGTTCAGAAATGAATAGCTGCCTTGTAACATGAACGCTCTTTCGATCATTCGGCTACGAACTTATTGAAATACCGATGTGTATCCATCGCGAACAGCACTGATACAAATCTCTGTAGAACAAAAATATAAGTAACATAGCTTTTTTTATCGGAAAAAACTCATGGATGTCGATATTTATCCATGCATCATTAATTACAAATCGTATTGTATACTGAACAGTGGCCATACGTATATTTGAATTTCTTTTTCCTCTGAGATCTGGCACCACATTAATTAATATCACGTCATCACATAAATTAATATCAAGCGAAAAGTTATTGTTATACTACCCCAACATCTATCTATCTCATCAACGCCACTTATACTCGAATGTATACTGCTCAATCAAAAGTCTGCGAAAGGTGAAAGGAAAATGTTATCTATGCATTGCATGAATCTTTATAGTTTTTCTTCTAGCATTGTTGTCTATGACCGATGTGTACTTAGTCAATTGTTCTTCTATCCGTTTTCTGGGCAGCTACAATTCAGAAACAATGAAAATCTCGGTAAGGTCTAGATAAAAAAGATATTAATTCATTATAACTAATATCAGATGTAGCAGCTGTAGTCGTGATTACTCCCACATCAGAACGAAGTGAATTGTGTTTGACTTCAATCTTCCTCGAGGCTGCCACTGATGAAAAACGACATTTACATTATAGTGTTGCTGTATCGTGCATATTACACAGTTCTAAGTCAATCTTTTGGTTTGTTTCTATGTTTCAACTCCATATAAAACTCAATGGCAATTGGCTGGTCAGGCAGTTCGAATGTTGGACAACCAGTGGACATCATGACTCACAACGTGGATCCCCAGAGATCATGATTTATAGCAGGCAGAAAATATAATAGCATGAGGTACTAAACAAGTTCAGAAAGTACGGGGTCCGTGACGCCCAGGATAGAGATGTCTGGCAAATCTTAGAGGAGGTCTGTGTCCAACGAAAGATACTAAAAGGCTGCTGCTGCTGCTGATGATGATGATGCAACCGCCACCTCACCCACACATGAACTCTGTGAGCCTGACGACAAACGAGAACTCTTCACAGCGGCTGAACGTTCTTTTTCCACTGATTTTTCTAGTTTATTTGAGGCTGTCAAATCAAAGACAGGAAAACGCAGATTCAAGAAATGTTGTGTGTGTTCAAAATGGGGCGTAAAGCAGAGGAAACTGCTCACAATTTCATCAAAGACGAGAAACTTAAAGATGTGGAATTTGTGATTGACGTCATCTAATTGAGAGGCATTACTGTCATAGACCCATGCAAAACAACTTGCAGGGTCGCGAAGGAACTAAACGTTGCACATTTAACAGTCGTTCACCATTTGTACCAAAATGGGAAAGCAAAAAAGCTTGGCATGTCTCTACCTCACTCAGCTTACTTACCAAATCTCTCTCCGACCGACTGCCACTTTATTAAGCATTAAAACAACACAGTAGCAGCACAAAACGCTTTCGAGGAATTCATTGGTTCTAGGACAACAGACTTCAATGCTTCCAGAATAGAATTGTCTCTAGTTTGCAAAGATAATTAGATTCTGAAGGTCCTTATTTCGATTGATAACTTTCATTCTAAGCTGAAATATATTGCTTCAAAGTTGATGGTGAAAAACTGCAATCATTTTTGCTCAAATCGCATTTATTCGAGTCAACGTGAAGAACAAAAAGAGGTAATAGGTAGTTAGCAAATGCAAATAAGGGAGACAGATTCAAAAGTAAGAATTAATGGAAAACTGCATTTATTGAGTTGAAGAACATAAACAAGCACATCAGATGAGTTTCATCCCCTCAGGAGAAAAGATATGCCGTCTGACCCATGAACTGGCCGACTGCTACGGTTCACGTTTACTGAGAATCAGAATCGATTTACCATTTGTGCTTTTACTACGTAATAGGTGCATATGAGGCACATAGTCAGCAATCTGAAAGTGATTTTGTATGTCGAAAATATGTGTGTGCGTGCCTATAATAACATGGTTATGTGTATGTGTGTGTGTGTGTGTGTGTGTGTTGTTCTATTCCCATCCATTTTCCAGAAAAAGATGAATGGAGCCATGTGTCAAAAGCAGCTGACCTCTTTCCAAAGATAGCTAACCAGTGAAGGGACGATTTAGAGATTAAAAAGGGACCAGAGAAAGCGTGTGAACTTCTTTGTATATGTGTGCATGCTATGAATGACACACAGATAGATATATATGGAAGCATGCATGTGTATGGATCAACTCACGAATTCAATGAGAGAGAGAGAGAGATAGGAATAGATTTTAGAGTGACAAGGTGGGATGGATAGCAGTTAGCATCTGACCCCTTGGGATCAGCAGGGGTATCTACGTCTCTCAGAAAAAGGATCTAACTTCAACCGAATTTCGTAAATCGTTTATGTAAAATGCAATACGGAAAAAGTGGTATTTTAGAAGCACGAATCTTTCCGTGCCGTTTCGTCTGTTTACACCATCAAGAGAGATACACATAAGTAAATAAACTTTAGATCATTTTCAGATTCTATTCTTGATAATGAACAGGTTACACCTCTCCACAGAGGCAGCTTTTTTCCCCTGTTCGTTGATTCGTCATCAGGTATCTCAGTAAGCAGTTCTGAATAAAATAGAATTTTCGGAAGATTACATCGTCGGCGTGGGTGCATGTAATAAATGCACACATTGAAAGAAACGTAATCGACTTTTTTGGACGTGGCAGCCGGCCCCTGTAAGAAAGGATTCGGTCGAGAAGTCCCCTAATATTGTCCCTACGGTTATCCAACACTTTCATCAACATATTATAGTTTTAAAAAAAAAATAACATGAGACAAAAATACACGTAGTGGGGAATGCTATTCCATGCCGGCGTCACATGTAGAGGATTATAGGAACAGTAAGTCAATTTGTTCGTTGCTTTAATCAAGGGTGGATATGGTTTCCAACCTGGGGAAAAAGTACCCTCCTGGGGTCCACAAAGTACTCTTTGAGGTCTGTGAGCTTATGAAGTGGGCAAAACTTTCAAAAGGTTGGGATCCATTGGCTTATTGAAAGTTAATTTTGAATTATTAGCAATGATAGGGGCATTTTGAGGCCATATGAAATGGATATTAGAACATATCTTAATGTCAATTGCTACCCAGCGACATTTTTTCTCTTAAGCATTGCAGTATTATTAAGCACCAGACTAAATACTGTCCTAACAAACAAAGTAAATTGCTGTCCAAAAAATAAATACAAAGATAGATAAATAGAAATCAGATAGCGTTCAATTCTTTTTATTGTTTAAATTGATTTAATACCATGTTTTAAAATGTGCGAAAGAAGGGGGAAAAATGTTGAAAAGGTGGGGTGCTAATGTAAAAAAAAAGGGTCGAGTTGATGTGGAAAAGGGGTCGGGCTGATGTGATAAAGAATTATTACTAAAATAAAGGAGTCATGGGGGCAATGTGTTGTCATGTTTAGAGATTTTCCCCCAGTTGGCGTAAATTTTAGCTGCCTTACCGCATAATAAAAAAGGGATACATGCATATAAGCTTATATGCATGTATCCCTTTTTTATTAAATAAATGTGCATGGCAATGGGACGAAGGTATAAAGAATTAGAATTCATGGTTATCATTAAGAACTTGCAAGCCTTTTTGGGAATGAAACATTTTAGTGCTATAATTTCATCTCCATACGTCTCAATACAAAACCGGACAGAGACAAGAATACCAGCTTTGAAAAATAAGTAATTACTTCAGAGTGATGTCAAGTAAGTTCATCTTGCAGACCAGAATTCGTTTCTCACTTTGTCTCACACTCTTATGACCTTATGCTGAAGCACAATATCTACTCAAATATGTAAATTTAGACACTTTCGGTGGAGCAATGGCCAGTTAGGTTCGCCATAAAGCAGGTGAGTTTGATACTCACTTGGTGCCTCTCTGTTGTTGTCTAGTGCCAAAGTAAATTAAGCTTAGTAAATATCGCATGCATACATATTTAGATTTGATCATGCAAATCGATAAGCTCACCAGTGTTTATGTATTTTTAGATGTGTGAACAAGTATAAATTACAGATACCTAAATCTTATAATTTTACTGCATCTCCTCATTTTAACTAACAGTACGCGATAAATTACTCAGTTAAAGCAATTTTCAATCTTTATTTTTTATCTACCCTCCTTCTGTTATTCCCAGTCCTCTCCCAACAATTGGCACAACGTTTTCTCTGTTTGGCCCTGTGCCAGACTAAGCTAAGTTTTGTAAATATCTATAAATGCATCACTCCGAAACTAACACATACACATATATAATGCTTTTTTACCTTCAAGTAAACCCCTGCAATGAATTCTCACCAAGATTTCAATGCAAAACTAGTCACTGGCCACCATTGTTTATTGTCTCTTCAAAAATAATTCACGATTAATGAGTTTTATTACCCATACATTGAATCAAATCGAGCTGCGCATTGCTTCAGTCAAATTAACCAAGCCTTAACTTCTCTGTTTATGGTTTCAGGGCTGTTGTTGTTTCAAAGATTATAATGGCCGATGGCAAATGATTTCCGCATTTATGTGGATTCGTGAATTTGTTCGCAAGTTTTTTTTTATTAAGATGTGAATATAGTGCAAATGACGATTCCATAGAAATGAATTTAGGTTACTTGCGTAACTTCCAATGACGTTAAGAATCTAGTGCAGGTGTTCCTTTTAACGAGAGATTGTCTCATGCGACACACCGTTCATTACTGACAGAGAAAAGTAACTGTTCTGTTTCGTCGCTTCTAGTGGCCTTGGGAACAATTGCATTTTCTATCAAAGATAAAATGGCTTTTGCCTATTGGTTATTGAGTGTTAAATATTCGCCGATTTATCAGGCCAATTGTTAACAGGAGAATTCCGTTTCTGAAGTTACACTAACTACGTCTAAAAGCAGTCTACCTATCGCAGTTCATATTTGGCCTTCTCGATTACACCATCTTGGTATGAAACGTATTTTCAACAGATATTTACTAAGCTTAGTATAGAACAAGGTTAAATAATGTTGCACCCAGTGAGAATCGAACTCACTATACAGGCAAGTGATCTCAGAGACTAGCTATCTAATATCCTTCTTCGACAGTTTCTCTAAATACATTTCTGTGTAGATATAACTTTTCTTCTACAGAACTAAAATAGTGAAACTATAACCCGTACTGAAGAGAGATTTATAGGACTAGCTTGGTAACTATTGTATTAAGAATTATGAACAGCTAAAAGGTGGAATTATATCGGAGTGTGATACTTGATTACCGCATGACTGTTCTTTACAATGCGATAGCGTTATCAGTAAAATCATTTTGAGGAATGGGATAGGGTTATACCGCGTTAATATAAAACACACCGACTGATCAAGAAAAGGTTGACACCAGAAGACATATTATTTTCAAAACCTTCATCCTTGTACGGAGAGAGAAAAGGATTTGTTATATTAACAAATAATTTATTGTCTACTTTTGTGGGCAAATAACGTCATGCCACGTGAAGATGTTCTCATTTGAAACCCTTCCTTTTCATAGATTCAATTAATAACACCCTAGATTAGAGATAACTTCACAGCGAAAACAAAACAATACAATTCACTGATCAACTAGAATATGAATCATGTCCATCTCTATGTCTAAATCTCCAATATTTATCACAAATTGTTCATATGTATGTATGTAGGTAGGTAGGTATGCGTGTGTGCATGTATGTATGTATGTATGACTAAATCCATGTATATATATATATATATATATATATATATATATATATATATATATATATATCGGTGCACCACTGATGAGCCAAAATTTCATCATCATCCACATCTGGCAGCTATAGAACAGCTATTGTCTCGTAATAGAAGTATATAAGCAAATAAGCCGACCTCAAATTCTCCATTTTAATGTGAAGGTATAGACAAGAAGAAAAATCTGAATGACTTCGATGAAGGTCAAATTGTTGTGGCTAGGAGACAAGGTTAGAGCATTTCCGGCATTTGGGGGATCTCACGTTCAATTGTAGTGAGTACATATCGGCAGTGGTCTAAGGAGGAGAAGTCACAAACCAATGAGTTTAAAATAGTCCGTATCACAAAAAATAACCTTACGTTGTAATCATGCCCTATTTGAATAATCGTACGAGGTTATCGATAACTCCACCCACTTCTAGATCCTGCGAGATTCCTGAGTCGTTTTGTCTGTTTATTTTATTTTATGTCTATCAAATCTACATTTCTTCACATTCATGAAACTTGGAAGATGAGGGAGAGCAAATTTGATTTTTCATTCATCCTTCTGCACCACTTTTCTCCCAGGATGAAATGAGTTTTCAGCTTTTGGACAGTTTCCTCGTTCAACGTGATTTCACCACACTTTCCTCTTTCACTAATCGATTTCATCAAATTTGTCTCCTCTTCTCCTCAACTTCATTTACTCACTCGTTGGTTTATCAACCTTTTTTCCTCGAAATCGTCTTACACTTTTTTCACTTGTCATTTTTATTTTAGTCCATATTAGATGGAGCGAAGGAGAGTAAATGTGCTGCTTTATATTGTCTCTTTCTCGTTCACACGCAAATGTAAAGATTTATTTTTCTCCCTAAACTATTGCACAGATTCATTCGATCCCCCCCTCTCTCTCTCTCTCTTTCTCTCTTTCTCTCTCTCTCTTATTTCTGTTATTCACCACTCATTCTTCCAGCTCCTTATTCTCGCTCTCTTTCTTATTTGCTCAGTTATTTGTCAATCAATATTTTAAAACATTTTCCATTCTTTCTCATCTAATATATTTGTTAACCTGATATTTGATGATTAGGTAATGGAAAAGGTCGGCAAAAGAATTGTGCATTTTGTGATAGAAGCACATAATTTAGTACATTTATAGCCAAAGGCATTCCAAAAAATTGGCTATTAAGCCATCATGTGGGTCATAATGTCCATCGCTTGTCTGCCATTCTTGCAACTATGATGTCTCAGACTCTCCAAGATCTCTTGTCTTGTGATCTATCCATGTGAGGTTGAGCATAATTCTTTCATGTGCACATTGCATGCTTCTCAGTCAGCGGGCCAGTCTCTTGGTTCGGTTTCATGTTTCAGCTCCATAGGTGACTATTGGGAGGATGCATTGGTTGTATATCCTTCTTTTTAGGATAATTGGTATATTCTTGAAGTCATCAAAAATTCAAGAGGCCACCATGAGACGATTCCAAATTCAAAATAAGTGATATCAGTGACAACCCACACCTTGGGTCTATCACAGACAAGTTTATCCAACAAAAGAAGGTTGTGCTAGCTAAGGCAGCTTTTTGTACTTGCACTACTAATGAGAATTCTTTTTTGCTGATGCAGGAGACCTCACTGGACTGATCAGCATCTAATAGGAAGGATTCATCCTACCCATCAGATGTCTTTGACCAACCCTACCTACATAATGAAAGTAGTTCTGTAGTGAACATTACCATCTGGCCTGATAAATGATGGTCATTTCGAATTATGAGATAGAAGGCCTCCTCTGGCAATTGTATAGTGCCAAATTCGAATTCTGTGTCATAAAAATGCCCTGAGATTATCCTAAGTTTATGCAACTTTATTGCAATTACAATTTTTATACTAGTCTTACCACCATCTTGAATTTTCAATGGCTGAAATGTATTATCAAAATCGCAGTTCCAAAAAACTATGTATTTTCATATTTGGAGGACCAATATTCCTTGTTGGAAATATTAGATGTGTCATTCTATGATTTTCATCATCATCATCATAATCACTACCACTACCATCAACATAATCATCACGACACTCATCAACACCGCTATCATCACTACCATCATCATCACCACTACTATCACCATCATCACCACTTCCATCACCACTTCTATCATCACCGTCATTAATATCGTCACTGCCTTCATCACTGCATTCCTGCCATAGCCACCAACACCACCGTCATCAACAATTAACATCAATATAATCAATGATAATAACAATGACAAGCCTGACTGTTGCTGGGTCAAACCCCACTCTATTTCTATTAGAACTTTTGTATTGTATGTGTAATAAATTCATAAGTACATAAGGTGTATTATTTTAGCTCAGTTGATAAGAGTTTCTTCCAATCACATGATATCGAATGACTGTAGGGGAATGCCAATTTCATATTTACATTTGCCCTAATATGATATGACAAACAGTGAAAAGCTTGATCCCCTAAATCTGGTGAAGATTGTTCTTGTTGTTACGAGAAAAAAATGACAACTCCAACCAATCCACTGTAAATGGTTGCAGTAAATGCATTTATCTATTTATAAATCAGCTATTCAAAAAAATAAACTGAGTACATTACTTTATGAAGAAAAATGGCTGCCATGGGCGACATATCAAAAATTCATGATGTCTCAATCAGCATTTTTTTTGTGGAATGTCTTTGGCTAGAAGCGTATCAAATTGTATATTTATATTTTACCTTACAATGTGCAATTGTTTGGTAGTTTTTAGTTTAGCTATTCACTGAAGTAATATTTCTCTCCTATATATATTCCTCAAGTTAAACATTCATCTTTCTTGTGGATATATGTATCACACGTACACATACACACACACACAAAAGCATGCATGCACATATAGTAATTATTGATTTTACACACACATACATTTACGAATTGGGATCAATAAGTCTGTAGTCTGTCATAGCTATTAGCTGAATTTTCATCTTAGATTTTAACTGTATAATGTGAAGGTTCAAGATTCCTACAAGAAGCAGAGAGTAATAATGTTAACAATTTTGTCAGTAGTCCAGTGTAGCAATACTGTTGTAAGTGGTTGCTAGAGAAAAAAGTGTCCATGTGATAGGTTTGCTGCCAAAAGCGTAACGTCACGAAGAGAAGTCGAGGAAGAAGACGGAAATCGATATTTAGCCGTGACATTCCATCTTTTGAATACTTGGTCGTCGCCATGTTGCTTCTGCGAGAAATGCGCGCGGTAATTGTAAGTATATGGACAAGAAGAGTCAAACAAGGAATTTATACAATAAGGAATGGAAACAAATGCTGATTTTCTACACAAATAAATAGAACGTATATCTAATGATTTGATAGAGAAAACATTTATAAGAATTACGCACATTTCAACTGAAAAGGAAAACATAAAATTATTTCAGGAGCGATCGTGATAGAGCAGGCTTATTTATACTAGATCATTTCGTAGCTACTTTATAAAGAAGATGTTAAAAAGAAAGTTATTACGTTATTCCTATACATAGATATGTAATATAGGAGAAAACTATGAATAATAAGGAGAAACACGAGATATAACAGGTCTAATCTCCTTCGATTTATCTATGGAACCTGATTGGCGAGACTTCCAATAATGAGTGGAATACTTGACAGAGTTAGATTATCAAAAAGCAGCTGGTGCAGTTTTAGGTGCAAAGAGCTGAATGGTGTTAAATGAGATAAGTGATAGGGTTTGTTGCAGATTTTAGGACCTAACCAAGAGACTGACCCAAAGGCATGCAGCATGCACATGAAAGAATCATGCTCAACATCACATGGATAGATCACAAGACAGCACAGTATATCAGGGAGAAAAGAAAAGTCCAAGGCATCATAAAATCCACTTGAAAACTCAAATAGCAATGGCTGGTTATATTGTAAGGATGGCAGACAAATGATGGACATCATGACTCACAACATAGATCCTCAGATTTCACATGCGTAACCGAGGCCGGCTGAATACAAGATGGAGAGAGGAACTTGACAAATTCAGAAAGTATTGGCCCTGCGATGCCCACCATAGAGAATAGTGGCGAATCCTGGGGAAGGTCTATGTGCAACGATAGACGATAAAAAGACTCATGATGATGATGATGATGATATGTACAGTAGTAAGGAGAAACTAAGGGATAAAGTATAGAGAGAGGCTAACCAGTTCTTGAGAAAAGCTGGGGTAAGTGATCGATGATTAACAGAAGTTTGTATTTTTATAGACATGATCAATCTCAAGCGAAAATGACATCATTGAATTTGCAGCTAGCTTCAAGGTTCCGAATCTGAAACCATGTACTCATTTCAATTTATTTTCCAACATAATTTTAAATGGAAATGAAATAGGATCACAGTATTTTTTATCTACATGATTTCTGGGGAAACGTTGGCCCAAGTGCATTGACAAGGAAGTAGATCATGTTGAAAAATGAATATTTGGTTGAAAATAAAGTATTTTTTCATTAAGCCACAAACCTATTGAGGTATCCACATAATTTAATGTCCATTTTATAGATATACTTTCGGAAACTAAACCATTTTTATAACCTTCAACCGACGTCTAAGTATCTCAGTTATTCGCCATTCATTTTTCTTAGCGTCATTCTCATCGTAAAACCAACCGAAAGAGGGACAAACCAAGTTCAGAATCCTTTTGAAGAAGATCATGTTCCTTAACAGCGATCATTTTCACACCACTCCTCAGTCTAGTAGGAAATATTCAAACGTTTGGATCGCGTTCAATTTATATCAGAATAGTTATCATGTCTATAGCTTACTTCCTAATTAGATTTAATGTCTTTTTGCATTGAAGTCCAATATTCTCTAATTTTAATGCGTCTTTGTTATCTGCGATTCTCTTATCTCATTCTCTTCTTTATTTGCCAAGTTATTTATCAATCGACGCTTTAAAATGTTTTCCATTCTTTTTCATCTGATATATTTGTCAACGTTGAAATATTCTAATGACAAAGTAGTGAGAAGCTTAGCTGAACAATTTTGATAGAAACATAAAATCTTCTACACTTATAGCCAAAGGCAATTCAAAAGAAATTGTGTCACGTGCAAATACGTTTCCCACGTTATTATGATTTGACTTTAACGGGTATCTTTGTCGTGTCATAAGTAGTTTGAAAATGCAAAAATTGAAAAGGCTCAGGATGAAAGTGATATCCCATCCCCCAATATTATTTTCATTCTTTCAATTAAATCTATCTTGTGAGAGAAACAACAACATCCATAGAACACGATAAACAATCTTGGAAATAAAACGCAGTTTGAATTTATATTTTGAATAAACAATTCTTTGCTTTATCTTCAAAATTCATGAATAGAAATCGACCAAATTTAAACAGTCTTCTCTTGACTCCTCTAAAGTTAGTGTAATTCCTCAAAGGTCTTTTCAATTTTCCATCTTTAAAAAAAGTCCAGAAAGTATAAAATCAGAGCGAGAGAACAGAAATTCCAAGGCTTTGAAATAAGCGATTTCACTTTCATTTTTTTCCAACAGAATAATTTTCAATTATTCCTTTCCACGGATTTTTTTCTGGAAAAAATCTATCAGTTGCCTTCCAAAAATCTAAATCTTCTCTTTAGATTTTAGTTCCATTGTTTATTTTCCCCGGTCCAGCTTCAAGGTGAACAAATAACGTCTGTCTTTTTCTAATTTCTTTACCCCAACTCTTTCCTCCATATCGTCTGCCTCAGTCTAATTTCTCCCTTTAGAAAAAAATGTCCTCGTCTGTAATTCTTTCATCAACTTCTGATTATTTCCGTAGAATCTCATTTCAAATTTTCTGTCTATCCAAGTTTTTCCCTAGTTAAACCATGTAATTCAATGATAGAGATAATATCGAAGTCTCTGAAATTTAAATTTTTAAAATCTTACTTTTTTTCATAAATCGTAAATACATCTCTCGTTGTTTTATTCGCTCAGATCTTAGCCAAGAATAGAAAGAAAAGTAATCTTGTTCTATCAACAGGAAAAATGGACAGTGTCACTGAACTGATGTCAATCGTCACTAGCGATGTGAATCTCCTTCGACCAGTTTTAACGACTGCTTGAACCAAGGAGACAGCTCACTAATATTGAGGCTCGGGACAAGGAAATGTCTGAAGACCTCTGACTGGTTGCCGGGCATGAGTGACGTAATATACCCCACTTTCGACACATGAGTTCATACTAACTACTCGCGTTTCTAGGTTTGCTGTCAACCGACATTTTTATTTCTGTGTATTGCTTCCAACTAATCTTTTTCTCCCGATACGTTTTGTCTTGTTTTGTTTTGTTTCGTTGGGGGGTATTTACCTTGAATCGAAAGGAGACCCTTTGATTTAAAAAAAACCAACCCACTTCCTCATGAGACATTATTATTCTCACACGACCGCGTAGCTGTTAGACAGCTGATAGTCATTGCGAATATAGAGTTAACCACTAATTTAACCAGGAATGGTAACTACTGTTGGTTCTTTCTTTCTTAACACGCGTTCGATACATGGAAAGTGACTTGTATTCAATGAATAAGGTTTTCAAAGTTAACCCGGTAATGTTTTGTTTATATCTTACTTCTTTTCGAAGTAACATTCACGATCGTTTCAATAGAGAGAGTTTGTTTCTTTTTTTGATTTCGCTAAAGAAAACAAAATTAACAGAACATTTAAGAAATTCGAGTTGTATACTTTATTCATGAAAACGAATAAAGTCATGCATCACCGGCGAATTCGTTTCCAAATTCATTTCAAAATGTCCCTGTACATCAGCAAATCAATAGGAAAATTATGCCAGTAATATTTTTTTTTAGATCAATGTGCTTGAAGAATGGAATACTTTGAAGAAATTCACGTTGTATTGAATTTTTGTTCCATGAAGATGGAACTAATAAAACGCACTTATAAAGTTGTGAATGTGTTTGTAGTCTGTAACGATTTATAGTAGCGCGTGGATATAGGTACCTGTGCGCAGATTATCCCTACATATTTTGTGTATGCATGCGCAATTATGAACACTTTAAAATTTGTGAATGAGTAAGTATAAAATCAAATTACATTCAACATGTACGACATGATTTCTTTGTTTTAATGTCAATTTTTACGAAAACGTAAGGTACAACATTACCAGAATTATTCATATTTTTTTAAAATCCTCCAAGAAAAAAAAATTCCTTACAGGAGTAGAAAATGTATTAGGATACAAAGTGTTCACTGCATAGTATACACAAATATACATGGCTCAAAGTTAGAACTTGTTCTCACATTATATTTATATTGTACACAGGACCCCTCAACCCTTGAAACATTAAAAATGAACTCTCTTTTGAAAAGCTGGCAAATACCCTAAGAAGATGGAGGTCTTATGGGTCAACCATGGACCATCTCCGTTTGATAAATCAACTAAAAGAGAAAGCAGCAGAATACAAAGTGCCCCTCGCGGTAACATTTTTAGACTTCAAAAAGGCCTTCGACTCAGTAGAAACTAGAAAGTCATTGATGCTATGATCCTACAAGGTGTACACCCTTGTATATGTCAGCAACATATATACCGTCAAAGCAGCTCCTTTATCAGGCTACATAAAGACTCAAAGCATTTTCAGATTCAAAAAGGCATAAGACAAGATAATAATAGCTCATCCAAACTCTTTACAGCCTACCTCGAGATGATCTTCAGGAACCTAGACAAGGAAAACAAAGGAATCAGAATAGACGGCGGATACCTAAATAACCTTAGATTTGCAGATGACATCATCCTTTTTGCAGAGAACTACACGATCTTCAACTAATGCTAGAAGAACTGAACGAAAAAGTTCGTCTTCACATAAACTTCAGCAAACCCAAGATCAAACATATCGGAAATAAATACACAACGATCAAAATTGAAAATACAAAGCTGGACAAAGTAGACCACTACATCTACCTACGACAACTAATCTCGGTGAATTTCTAAAAAGAAGAATAAATCTAGTGAAGAATCATTCTAGGATGGCAAGCATTCGATGAAGTAGCTCAACCTTCAGGAACAAGAAAATCCCATCAGTTTTAAGAAGAAGAGTGTTCAACCAATGCATCTGCCTGATAGTCACCTCTGGAGCCGGAATATGGAGCTGGAATATGGAACCTAACCAAGAGACTAACTGGCAAACTGGGAACAATGTAACGTGCACATGAGAGAATCACATGGAGAGACCACAAGACAGCACGGTACATCATGGGGAAAATAGGAGCCTGAGACCTCATAGATACCGTTAAGAAATAGCGATAGGCTGGTCATGTTGCAAGAATGGCAGACAGTTGATGAACATCAGGACTCACAACATAGATCCCCATGGACTGTTTTAGAAAATATTTGCCCTGAGACGCCCACGATAGAGAGGTTTGGGGCAAGTCTACGTCAAACGACGAGTGATAAAAGACTGACGATGAATTATTACAATAAAAGACAAACAGGTCTGATTTTATAGTTATTTACATACATGTGAATAAAAGAACCTCCAACTTGAATTATTAAGTAAAAATGATGAAGTGAAAGAGTGAATAAAAAGATGATTAAAACCAACGCAACCTATCAGTATGTGGTGGTGTCACTCGATAAGAGCTTTGATAACAGTAACAAGATTAACCTACTAAATCATAAAACAAATGACACATCAGGAAGATCTGAGATAAATAAAACCCGCAATCAAATTTGACGGACTAACATAAGAAAAATCAACACTTTCTTAAATGAATCATCCCAAACCATCCAAATGGCCTACTGATAAAATAGAAATTTTCGTTTTTGTCTGAAGGAGTGCAGTGAAGTATTGTCTGTGTTCATTATTTTGGACATTTTCATTGAATTTTTATGCATTTAAATAAGATAGGATATATTTTTTGCTTTGGTTTTAGTAAAAAGGGAGAAATATCAAAGCTATTTCTTGTAAAATGACCATAGATTTTCTAGTCAGCTCTAAAACGGTTAAATAAATATGCAGGTGCTTTGTAATGTTTTACATTAAATATTAAGGTGAGACTGTGAAAAACTCTACAGGTATTTATATTTTAATTTTCGTTATTCTTTTAAAATTGATCATATTCTCTCGAATTAAAGGTAAAACCGATGCATCCATATTGGTTTGGTGGCCATCTAAATAATACTAAACTAAATAATACATATGAAAATTGGAATATTTGGAGTTATCTACCCTTGGCAGAGATCTACTCACGATCCTTAACACGTGGTGAAAACCCCTAAAAGAATGGTAAATTCTTTGCCTCTTCTTCTATAACGCCACACAGAACTACCAATAAGATGACTGATTGTTTTATCTTTAAGGTATTTAAGCTTTTGGCGGTAAACTTTCTCTTTCTTTTCTGACAGTTTCAGGGTAAGCTCGCATTTTCGCTCACTCCTTTAGTTGGGATAGTTTTTGCATACACCTTTACATATACAAAGTAATCCTTCCTTTTTCTCTAAAGAACTTCCGTTCTTCAACTCAAAGAAAACGTCGAAACAAAACTAAGCACTCTCTATGTAGTTAGGACGAACTTTCCAAGAAAACATTTGTTGCTATGGAGTAGCTGACCAAAAACTGACGGACATTCCAAGATTCTATCTCTCAATTTATTAGTGACATTCCTTTTTCTACATTATTAGTAACTTTCCTTTTTCACATTCTTCCCTTCATCTCATCCCACCAACAACTTTGTTTCTGCAGAAAACTACTGCCTTTCCTTTTTCAATTCTTACAAGAATTAAAACTCATGATTATTATCGTTAACCTTTTCGTTTGTCCTTTTTTCATGTATGTTAACAATCTAACAGTGTATTAACCTTGCATTTGCCTTTAAATAGTGAACGCTTTTATATTCTAGAATTCATCTTCATAGATCTATTCTTGTAATTTATTTGGAGGCTAATATTACTAGCCTTGTAATATTTGGTTTTTTTAAAATTTTGTTCAGTAGTTGTCCCGTATAATTTTGTAATATGATATTTGCATAATTGAATCGAGAAAGATTTTAGGTTTCAGTTGATCTAGATTTGGTTGATTCATTCAAAAAAAGCGAATAAATAAGGTTGACTTGGATTTCATAGTTTTAAATCTTTCAGATACTGACAGACATTCATATTTCACATTCTTTACAATGATGGTCTGTCAATATTCAATTAATGATTAATTTGAACTATTTTAGCGACATAATTTCCTTCCGTCTTCGTCCATCTAATTCAGTGATGGATACTAATCACATAGAACGAACATAATACATGAAAATTTCAGAGCAAAATTCACCTAATAATTATGTCAGGCTACAGACATATTGATCCACCCTCTCATGCATGCACATATGTATGTGAATGTGCATATTATGCAAATATTTCAAAGTTTATCAACATGTGTTGCGATGTCTTTATTGCGCATGCGTGTAAGCAATCTTTGATAGTTTGTTCATCATTGCACATTCACATGGAAATATGATGTTTTAGTGTAATTCATTTTCAAATCTTTAATTTATAAACTTATATTTGGTGAACGCGAAATCGCTCATTTATTGTGAGGAAAAATGATATCTCATAAATCAGCATAATGATAAAAAAAATAATAACGATTTAGCGATAAGAAAACGAGACATTACCTTTTTATCTACCGACTGGCTAGGCCTTCAATTTCAGTTTTAATCTTTTTTATAAGAGCGCTCATAATGTTACAGTGCACTGGGTACTGATCTTGTAATCCACTGAGGCCGAAGTCAATCTCAGCTAACTTCTGAAGTATTGTTGATAATCTCCAAGAAATATTTAGAGAACCTTGCAAAGAGCGATGGTCAGAGAAACAGTCTTGCAAGCCATTGCTAACAATTCCATTCTTCCCTAGATGTTCTTAAAATGTCACTCTGAGTCAATCTTGGCTTCGACATCTATTGATATCATTAATCTTCGTATACTCTGGTACAAGGCTATATGTATAGAGTATCCGGTGAGGATTGACTCACTGAAGTTGCTCACCATGTCGAGGTCTGAGTTCTTTTGGGATAGTTTTTGTAGCTAGCACTTTTGTGGCTCGCTCTTAGTGAGTGCACCAGTTTAGATGATGTGCTTAATGAAGATAATAACAGTTGCTCGCTTACATAGTTGAATATTCTGGAAACACAGTCCACTGCTATGTGATCGGGATCAGAATATTCATAGAATTTTGCAATGACTTTCATAGTCTATCAGCATTCTCAGATATTCTTCTTTAAAATCTGTCACATTCTTCTTCGATGAAGCCTAAAAATATGTACTACTTGAATATTTGCCCGTCAATGAACTTGCTGTTTCTATCTTCCGATGCTTTTCTGTCTTTATATTTTTCTTTTAGCGCGTACTACTCTGTTGTATTCTATGCTGTCTTTGCTTATTGGTACTTTTGTGGTGATTTCTTTATGGTTCCAGTGTTCAGGTTCAGGAGTAGGTAGCATGGCGAATGTTGGTAGCAGAGACGGAGGATTTATCTCCTCATGGTTTTGGTGTTGATGGTGGCGTCACTGGAAGTGAAGATGGAGAAAGGGATGTGTATGAAGAGAGAGCGCACCAAGTATGAACTTGGACGCAGAGATGAAACAAAGTAAAAAAAACACATACAAGTATTTTGGATGAACAAATAAGACGTACATTTAATACAAGGACATAAATGATATATGACGAATGAAGTACATATAAGGATAACATAAATCTGATCGATCACGTAAAGAGATGAAAAGAGATAGCGAAAGGTGGAAGATTTCTTGTAGTTGATAGTACTGGCGTCGGAGTCAAAGCAGAGATGTCTGAACTGCTTTTGAATTCTTATGGCTTGGATCGTTCCAAGGTAATACGTGGAATCTAGGTTCAGTGTGCGACCCAAACTGCCAAGTTGTGTGCGTTAACTTGGGGGCTATTCTCTGATGCTTATAGACTTTCGACAGATAGACCATGAAATACAGAGAACATGGAGTTTTATCCATGTGTGTTCCCAAAGTAAGGAAATTTAGGAAAGATTATCGTGACTATCGGATAGTTGAAAGTATTGCCATTTCATTCAGATCAGTTAGAGGTGTATACGCGTTTGGAGCACGTGCTGAAGACACGGTAGCGTAGCTGCGTAGCTGCGTAGCTGTGCGTATGTGTGATGCCTTGACATCAGTAAAGTGAAATCGGCAAAGTTAAGCACAGAGATACAGGTCACGGTGGAAACTGGTTAAGATCAGATCGGCTGGGAGGTCGGCGATATCATAAGGATTTTAGGGTGAAGGAGAGAGAGGGAGAGAGAGAGAGAGAAAGAGTAGCCAGCAACAAGTGCCGGGGCCTGAAACGTAACAAGCTAGGAATGCTGGTGCTAATGAGCATTGGATCATGTGGGTCAAGGGCCTTTATAGGGGTTGTCGGAGGAAGTGACGTTTTCGATATCTAACTAAAAGAAGGGTTTTGTATTTAATTGCTAACTAAAAGAATAGGGGGCACTACAGTACCTTAGCTATTTCTTCTTTACAATCTTGTTTTTGTCTCTTCTAATCTTTGTCTGCAAAATCTTTATTTCGAATACTTTTCGCTGTTTGCATTTCAGTGTTTATAAATGTAGCGAATGACAACCGATTCTGTTGGAGATTTACGACATTTTATTTGTACTAGGTTTAATCATTGGAAATTGAATTCAGGTTTGAATGGAGAACGGAAGCAACTTATTTCTGTAAATACAAGATGATTAATTTGTATCGCTTTACTTTCTACATGATTACGACAGAATGGGATGATACGCAATGATCGAACACAGGAACCAATCTAGCTTATATCTTAATCTAACATACAGCTTCGAAGTATATCGCTGTTTCAGGTTAATAATAGCGTATGTTCACTGTCAAATCACATAACAAAGATTAGGTGAAGTTAACCAAACGCATGTGGATTCATTAGGCCCAAAAGCATTAAATATATAACATCTAACCTCTTTTCTGACGTCATCTTTGGCAAGGGCTCACGAACACAGCGGATTTCATTTGGACCAAAGTGGTCGGAAAGTGCAATGCTTCTCCATGGAAGAGCTTTATGATTTTTAGCTCATTTGATACTGACTAAATGAAACTTGACAAAAGATTTTATTTGATAAACTTCCTGAGAAAGTCACTGTCAAAAATTCACGAAAGCAACACTTCAGCCTCTGTACTAAGGCATTTTATTTTATCTAGCTTGATATAACATCGAATTAATCGAAAACCTAACGAAAAGGGAATTCAATAAGAACAAGTTACCAAGGTACTTGCTTCTCAGCAGGTACTTAGATTTATATGTGGGGAAAGAATTGAGGATATGCTTCATGAAAGATTTTCATTCTGAATATATAAAGCATCAAATAATTCAAACTCATGGGCATACTGGAACTTTTCAAATTTTGATACATTGCACATCTTCAAGACTTTTGGCAGAGTAATGTTAAATGTCTTATGACAAACAATGAAAACTATGTGGGATATTTTTTGGAAGACGTAGCAAGCATTATGTGCACGAGTGTTGGTGGATATTAGCGTATTAATAGGTAGATTATATTGTAAATGAAGTAAGCGATCTGTTTATATCAGATTATCACTATCATTAAAATATATGTATTTCTTCGTGTTCAATTCGTGAATTGTTGAAATTCACAGTAGAACGTGTATATTGATCTCTCTGAAACCAAAAGAGAATACATATGCACTCGTATTTGTGTCCTTGCATTTTATTGAATTTCGTCAACAAGCATAATCTGACGTTAACATTTTCAAGTCGTTTTCAAAGTAAGGAATTCCCAAAGGTTTGCATATTAATTATTAGCATTAAAAATAACGTGGCTTTCCAGGTTTTCAAAACACGCATCCTACAAAACTAAAATACTCGGAGCTTATATCTACTTACGTATTCTGAAGATTACATACATTTAAGAAAAATAAACGTGATCTTCTATCAAAAACGCAGCAAAACGTATCAGACATGTGTAAAATCTGTCTTACACACCACTACTCTGCTTATCGTGTGTGGCTTTCATCAATTCCCAACATCCAAAACAGCTTATTTCGACTGAAAGGTTTCTCAATTACTTTTCAAAAACCTTCGTATTGTTACCTGAGATTTTCAACTTGGCAGGTTTCTAGACGAAATTCTTCATAACATGACGATTTTTAGAGGGCGATTTTAGATAACATTTCTAGCTACACAATCAATCTAAAAATGTGCCATTCATATTCAAAATGTGGGGCTAACCAGCCAAAGAAAATAGTTTTATGCATCAAAAGGCCCCTAGATCAACAATTCAAAGTCCTTGCAAGAACATAACCTGATAACTACAAAATCGCTAGGTAGTCGAATATTCAATCAATGAGGCCTGGTATCATGGAAATCCGGATTGGCTCGCTTGGAGCCTACTGTGTAAGATAGAAGTAATAGATTTCACCGACAAAGACAGGCAGCAATTGAATCACCAAGAAAACGCTATGCTCTTAGGTACTTTCTGACCTATATGATGTCCATAACGACACACTTACGTACATAACTGCGGAGATTAATGTGAGTACTTTGCCTGACATTTCATGTATACTCTCAACCTCATAAACCCAATCCTCTTTCGACAGTTCTCGAAAGGATATTCAAACGTCACACACATCTTTGAATCTTATGGATTTACAATCGACTCAACTCGAACCTTTTCACAACCCTTTTAGTCAAGAAAGACATTTCGTTGAACCTTGAACACTAATAATGATTACAGACTATTTGTACTGATGCGCACTTGTTTCGTGCACGTGGGTGACAGATAAAATATATGAAGAATATATATGCATCAAATGAAAGACGAATTTGATTTCTGATATCCATCTGCTTTCATTAATTATCTATCAGGGCATGAAAATGATAGAGAAATCAACGTATCTAAGAGAGAGAGAGAGAGAGAGAGAGAATGCCAATTGTCCACGACAGGTGCAAAATGAACAAAGTTTGAGTTGACTATCTAACATCTTCAAAACGGACACTTACCATCTACCACCCCACCACAACTACGGCCCAAGGCTATGGTGGGATTATTTTCTCGAAAGTTCGAGCGAGACTGACTGATACCTCCCCACCCCACTAAATAGTTCATGAGCCAGAACAAAATTTAGAACCACTCAATGACTATAATTTTTTGAAAAGATACATGTCTGTAGATAATATTCTGGTATGTTAACCATTCGTAAGTGGTAGCTTAGCCAGAGTTATCAGCTCATGAAGTTACCAACCAACCTACAGTAGATTGCATTTCAGACGCTGGTGTATGGCTGGTTTGCGCAAATAGTCAGGACATTTTTCAATGTTTTATTATATAGTATTTGGTATCATTTTAAAAGGGTCATTCTTAGACAAATATAGAGGCCATGTGACCTCTTCAAACCGTCCATAACACACATTGTTTTGACAATTCTCACCCAAATTATCAACTTTCTTTTAGCCCTGTGTCATCTAGGAACGATGAAGAAATCAGACCACCATGATATTACACCTAATAAAAAATGCACGAAGAGCAATTTACAACAAATAAAGTTCTTTTCTTTTCATTCCCTTGAAATGAAATAAAAAGTCCACAATACGTAAAGCAGAAGTGAAGTCTATTCATGGATCATTTCAATCAGTACGAATCTCTTACCTTATTTCTCTCTTTTGAGTGTGTATGAAATCTTTTTTCGTACACCAGCATTTTCTCGCACACGTTATCTTCTTTTTTCATCATTTGTTTTAGATTATTTTTTCCTGATCGTTGAGGTATTTCGATGGCCTAGTGGGTTATTTTTCTTTCTTCATTTTCTTCTCTTTTCCCATCATATGGCCGATATTCCGTCCATTGGGTGTATTTATCCTCGTTGATTGATATACGACCCCAATGCTACAGCCATGGCCACAAAGATTGGAATCGATGAAAATCGTTGATCATCGTGGTCACAGCAACCAAATAATAATCTTTATCGATATGCACTTGTTTCGTGCTCATAAGTAACAGATAAAATGTATGAAAAATATATGTGCATCAAATGATGGATCAATTCAATTTGAAAAATCCATATGTTATCATGAATCTTCCCTCGGAGAACGAAAATGATACAGAATTCCACATGACGAGAGTTTCAATGTAACGCAATTTATAACCATCCTATCAGATCATGTATCCATTTCTTAATAATATAATTGTCGCCTTGTAAGAAACAAATAGAGGAGATATAGAATGAGCAAAATGAGAATTTGGGGTTGAAACAGTTATCTGGGCCTTTGCATTACCAGTGGCTGTTTAGTTCAATGGCAAGTGCAACGCTACGTTGAAACGGCTACTTATATATATATATGTATATATATATATATATATATATATATATATATATATATATATATATATATATATATATATATATATATATATATTGTACTTGTCATTGATATTTGAATAAAAAACACAGTATGCCTCTAATCGATTCGTT
>OY735199.1:66897925-66910573 GCA_963457665.1 Thysanoteuthis rhombus | reverse complement strand
GGTTGTCGAGTAAATGCTTGCTTTGAACATCTCTCTAAATCCGAACAATTACCAAAGATACTATGTTTACATTCCATGTTAGAGTTTTTCACTCGTTACCGTGTTATCACAGTCTTCAAAAGAACACTGCTTTGTCCACACTTTTAATCTTTACTTTCAATGGCTCCAAAATTCCTGGTAGTTATTCTGAATTTCTTCAGGGAATATAGATAGTATCCCGTTTCGTTTAATCATGAATTATGCGATATCAACGGTTTACAAATATTTACTCCGTGCAAAAAGTACAGAAAATCTCTCTTATTTGTTTTTTGTTGTTTGTTTTTTTGTTTTGTTGTTGTTGTTTTTTTTGTTTTTTCTACACAGGATGCTGCATTTTGGAGGAGAGGAAGTTATTTAAGGTGTTTCAGAAAGAGAGAGAGGGGGGTATTCTTTCTCTCAGATGAGTAACAATGATCAGCGATAGAACATATCGTTCCCGTGCGCAATTCTGTTCTAACCAGCACACAAGACAAGAAAAATCCTTGGGAAGTTGGCCGGAGCCTTTTCTGAAGAAGTTGCAAAGATTATGGCTGCTATTAAAGTGCTTAGGAAAATCCATGTGCTGTGATCTGAAAGTGACTTCCCAAGATTCAAATAAAGTATCATGGTACAGCTAAACCAGGCTTAAAATTGGAAGAAAATGAAACAATTTTTCTCCTCAATTCATTTCTATGAAGTCACCAGAACTGAAAACTAAAAGTCCCAAGAAATTCTTGGCAGAAATCCAAGAGAGCACTTTTTAAGATGGCCCATAATTTGATCTCCTTGAGTTGTTTGGGACCAGAAAACTCAAAGTTGGTACAGATTACATGATATACCGTTGGAAAAAGAATTTTGTCAGATTTCCAGCGGTGCCAACGCGCGGATATAAGAAGCTGACCAATAAAAACACTGGTTCTCTATCTATCCTAAATAAACAAACCAAAAACTTTCCAAAGTGCATATCGCTGGATGATGATGCGATGGTTGTCTCAAGCACACACATATCTCCTGCGAGCTTACATTCACATATATCGAAGACAGGTGCAAGCATTTATACTTCTCTATCAATAGAGTTTTTATCAGTTCAAGAACTATTTCAACGGTGTCTCGCATCCCATACGTCTTACAGTCTTTCACCTCAAATCCCTGTAAGTTGAACATAGATTCATCTCTGAAGTGAACCTGGGCCCACTGCTCACGAGCCCAAAGAACGTATTTTGCATTATACTTAAGACGAACTTTTTTTTCGGATGAGATGCTTGATTGTAGGGCCCCAACATTCCAATCCAGTTTCGATCAGTCGGCGTGAAACAGTCTAGACACTTGCAACCTCAATTCTTACACGTGGGCTACCACGTGTAATCTCAGCAGCAGTCTTTAATCCGTTTGGAAGGGTTACTACCATCATACAGTCTTCGTTCCTTGTAGTTTACGAAAATCGACCAGTCAACTTTTGGGATTCTAGCATATCAGACTATTTATTTTGGATGATTATTCTGTGAACAATACTTTTGGATTATCCTACATAATTTGCAATGGCTGACATTCAACTCTCGTGAGTATGAATAATTTTCTTTTTTTTTTTACTAAGAGTATGGTTTATTTCTTCACTGGAGTGACCATGTTGCCGGTGATATTGGTTCAAAGGAGAAAAAATGATCACCGTTCCTTAACTGCTGATCCTCCTAAAAATTGCAAAATATGATTTTTATGATTGTTTGAGACTTTTCTTTTTCCTATTAAACTATAAATTCTACACAGTATACCTATATAGTGTTGTAACATCTTGTAAAAAAATACTTATATAGAGTGCTAGTTTCAGCAATCATCATGATCATCAGTCTTCTATCGTCCGTCTTTGGACAGAGATCTTCCACACGATTCGCCAGGCCCCTAGTTCGTCTTGCCATCTTAGATTCTGCCTGCCATGATTTCGCAAGTGATTCCTGGAGATCCACAGACATTAGATATTTTTTTCAAGTAGACAATAAAAAATACATCGGTAACAAACTAAAGAGAATGAGGAAAATGCTGCAGGAGATTTTATTTCCATTACAAAAAAATCTGTAAAAATCTTTACACGCTGCTGTCTGTAACATTCTACTTTCTATGAGTGAATTACCTGTAGGCCAAAAAGTGATATCACTCCTTCCTGATGTCATCTGTCATCGCTGGAAATTGTCAGAAATGTACCCACTCATTACCTGAAGACGTCCGTAGGGTATAACGGCCGAATCGCTGTGATTGAAAATTGAACAAATATCTGACCTGTTATCGAGTAATAACAGTGACTGCAACCACACACACGTGCAGATACATATTTATTCAATTATAGATTGGTAATAGATGACAAATATATAATGTAGGCCTATTGTTATAACCAAAACAAAAATCATTTAATTACAACAGATAATCAGTGATAAATATCGTATTTACTGAATAAAAGTGAAAAAATTGATTTTCACGCATTCTTAACTGTTATGGCCATCTTATGCACTCGACCTGATATAACTGATGCATGTTAATATCTCTCTCTCTCTCTCTCTCTCTCTCTCTCTCTCTCTCTCTCTCTCTCTCTCTCTCTCTCTCTCTCTCTTATAAGAACACAAAAAACATTTTTTATATTTCAATCGTGACGGCAGGCTGCTGGCTACAAGTGAATTTGTTTTTGTAGTTTTTTTTTTATTCTTTTGGCCCATGGTTCCCACAAATTGGCGACTTGTTACAAAGTAATGCCAGATTTCCCACGGGTATTGCACCTCGGCAAACAATCTATTGCACATGTTCTTTATACTTTCTATCCTTTCAATGACTTGTGATGTCAAACCTCACAACTGGGTGATTTTAGTAAATATGCATCTTTCCAGTGACTTCTGTGAAGATATTTAAAGAAATACTTTTTTTGCAGATGAACATTATTTTATTTACTATCTGATATATATTGTTCCGTCATTCCAGCGTTAGGAACTATCGCACCAACCATAAGTAAATCTTTGTTGAAAATAGCACCATATGGCTGACTAGCAGCGATTGCATAATTCATAGGTAAATCACAATGATCTTGTTCAAACTAGCATCATATGACTGACTAAGAACGATCGCATCAATCATAAGTAAATCACAATCCCCAACAGATAAGCATTTAATGAATGGTTCAATTTGCAATGTGTTTATGCTAATTTCGCAGTCACTCTTATGTTGGGAGATGAATAGTGCGATGGATGTTTGTGAGACGAGGATTTTGGTCTCCTCGTGGTTAGATGTGTAGCACGCGTGCAGCCCTGTAGATGAGGAAGGTTAAAGGGGAGACGTAGGAAGAGAATGGAATGTGCGCCAAGTATGAACTTGGACGCAGGATGAAACAAAGTAAAAACAAGGATTTGGATTAGACAAATAAGACGAACGTTTTATACAAGAATGAAGATGATGTACATATAGGGATAACATAAATCCGATCGATCGTGTTAATTGATGAGAAGAGGAGAGATAGCAAAAGGTGGGAGCTTTCTTGTCGTCGATAGTACTAGCGTCGGAGTCAAAGTGGAAATGACTGAACTGCTTGGATTTCTATATGGCTTGGATCGTTCAAAAGTAATACGTGGAAACTGGGTTCAGTGTGCGACCCAAACTACCAAGTTGTGTGCGTTAACTTGGGGGCTATTCTATGATGCTGATAGACTCTCGACGGACAGACTATAAAAGACAGAGAACGGAGTTTTATCCATGCGTCTTTCCCAAAGTAAGGAAATTTAGGAAAGATTATCGTGACTATCGGATAGTAAAGAACCTTGCCATTTCATTCAGAACAGTGAGAGGTGTATACGCGTTTGAAGCATGTGGTGAAGACACAGTGGCTTAGCTGCGTAGCTGTGCGTATGTGTGATGCCTCGACATCAGTGAAGTGAAATGGGCAACGTTAAGTACAGAGATAGGTCATGGTGGAAAGATAGTCAAGATCGGATCGTTCAAGAGATCGGCGAAATGATAATGATCTTAGGGAGAAGGAAAGAGAGAAAAAGAGTGGCCAGCACTAGAACCGGGGCTAGAAGCGTACCCAGCTAGGATTGCTGGAGCTAGTGAGCATTGGACCATGTGCGTACAGGGGTTTTATAGGGGTCATCGGAGGAAGTGACGTTTTCGATATCTAACTAAAAAAGAGTTTTGTATTTAATTCCTAACTAAAAGAATAGGGGGCCCTACATTATATTGGCCCCTCAGTTTGTATGTGGCAGCGTTTACATGTCAAAATATAAACTTTTTAGTGTTTCAACAAAAGGCAAGGGAAGTAACTTATTCATTGATCAATCCTTATGATATCTGATTATCAAAATTATGAAAAAAAAGTTGATAGTAAATAATTTGACGTTCAGGCAACTGATAAAGCAACCTCCTCACGATGGAGTGATTTCATAGCCATAGATACGACGTAACGAACTCGTAATTACTCATAAGATTTAAGAGAGGTTATCTTTGTCAAAATTCATTTCAGCCTTAAAATGATAATAAGGGGAATAGAATTTGAAATATTGGTTGTTGAGTCAGTGGAAAGTAAGAAGAAATCAGCTGCTAAAAAAAGGAAGATAGGTACGTAATACAATGGCTGCAAGACATTTAAAAAAGGAATGACTCACATGTTCCCTACTTTTAGAGATCAATCGGACTTGTTTTCTGGGCCAAGTAATCTGTTCAGGCTTTAAATCTGGTATTCAGCACAAAACCTGTTCATTTTAGAAGACATTGATCTCTTTTCTTCCTCGGTTCCATTTCTATTGCTTTTATTGATATTGTTGTACTATATCTGTCCCTTTTCACGCCAGCAAGGACGAAATCAATTCTTCAATCTTTCCTTTATCAAAACTAACAAAGCTGGAAACTCGATAATGAACTCGAGGCAGAAGAGCTCTCACGGTGGCCATTACTCATTTAGTTGACAACCTATTCGTATTGAGAATGGAAAACTAATGTAAACCATTTCCTGAGATGTCCGCCTATTCTATAGGTTGTTAGCTGTTAGTTTCGACAATATACGGTTCAGTATCATATCTGAAGATTTGGTCAGTTTTTACTGTCAGATTTAATTTCTGTTGTAATAACTTTAATTTCATGGCTCATTCTTTTTGGTTCAAGGCTGAATGCTTGGGGAAGCAGGAAAATGAATAACTGAGATACGGTACTATTATCTCTACTATATAGTATGAATAATGCAGCATATTTTACTCTGGCGAGGTCCACATACTTCCATCTTTTCACTTTCTTGTAATTTTACTCTTTTATTTACTGAAACAGGGAAATCCACTATCTGGTGCTTATTTTTAGCTTTGCTCGCGATATATTCAAACCAAAGAGCAGAGAACCTTCATGACCTCTAAAAAAGCTAGACGAACTGAAAGAAGAATGCAATAAGGTCAGTCTCCAAGTGAACTTAAAAACACAAATGTCATGCATAACAAACACATAGAAGACAAAGACAACAATCCAAATCGAAAATGCAAAACTGGAGAAAGTGGACCACTACCTCTACGTAGTAGAAAGAATCTCCATTAAATCGTTAAAAAGAAGAAATCAAGCGAAGAAAAACTCTAGGATGGCAAGCCTTCGGTAGAGCAAGCTCATTCTTCAAGAACATGAAAATTCCACAATTGCCAAAAAGAAGACTATACAACAAATGCATCATCCCGATAAGCACCTATAGAGCTGAAATTTTTAATCTAGCCGAAAGATTGGCCCTCAAACTCAGACCGATGCAACGTTTACAGGAGAGAATTATGTTCAACATGGAGAGATCACAAGACAGCACAATATATTAGAAGAAAAATTGGAGTTCGAGAAACTCAATTGACAATGGGTTGGTTATGTTACGAGAATAGCACTGAACAAGACTTACCACGTATATCCCCAGGATCACACGCAAAACTTTGGCCGATAAAAGACAAACTAGGCAAGTTTAGAAAGTATTGATCCCGTGATTCCCATGAGAAGGAAGTCTGGCGGATCTTGAGGAATGTCTATGTCCAACAACGCACACTAAAAGGCTGATAATGGTCATGAAAATTATTCATTTTACAGTGTTAATGCGTTTTGTTAGTGTTTGCAGTTTTAACGTCTGGAAATAATTTTATTCGTAAGTTCTGAGCGACGTCACGGTTCAAAAAAAACGAAGCATCATGTTTGTTTTTTTCTGAAAAAGATGACTATTATTCATGATAGAGGGACTTCAACTGTGTTCTTTTGTGCGTAAAATGCAGGATTTCTCTTTTTACCGACCAACGGTTGCAAATGTGGAACGAAGAACCACGTATTTTCGGCACAAAATTCCATCACCTTCCTTCGATTTATCCGGATTTCAGTCGTATGTCATTTGACGAACAACAAGACAGTCGTTTGGAGATATTCATGATTCATGTAAGTGAAAAGCACAATACAACAATCACAAATGAGCAGCAGTACGTCGTAACACCTCATAAATGTTTCCGAATACCAATGAGTGTCGCCTCAACTCGGAAACATTTCCTCTTGATATGACTCCTATCATAGCAATATTTCTTGAAAAAATAGTAAAACAGTATCTAATCAATTGAAGAATTGTAAACAATTTTCATCCGAGATGTCTTCAAAATGTATTCGTAATGGCGGCCCTTTACCAGTGATCTCTCTCAGCCATTTTACTTGGAATATTTACCATCTATTCGTTAAACGAATGGGATGGATCAATAGGTGTGTATACTGATAAGTAGTAGTTATTCGCAGAATTTTGATCTGATATCTTCTTTTTATAATGTTCGATCTATGTGATCAGTATTAACCACTGAATCAAGTGTATTGAAAAGAAGAAAGGGGATTATTTCGAAAATAGATATTCTTTGTGCGTAATAAATACTTTTTCATCATACACTGTGAACCTACACTCATAGACTGTTGCTATTCATCCTCTATAAGAGCTAAATGTTATCTTTGACTTTTTCTCGATGCATTTGTTTTGTTTTTACTCATATTCCCCGCATTATTATTCTTTGATTTATTCAAACGCTCATTTTCAAACTCTCGGTGACTTGACTTGAATTGTCAGACCTGGAATTTAAGATGTCTGAATGTAAGACATGAATAAGATAGTGGAAGTGAAAATGAAAGAGTGATTCAGTGACGTCACGTCATGTCAACTCCTGTTTCTGTAAATTTCGAATTTCTCTTAGAAAAAAATATAATTTTTCATGTAATAACGAGTATATATATATTTCCCTTATTTTTCTTTCCGTTGAAAATTGAATTGCTACTAAGGACGTCATCAAAACAGTTAAAATAATAATAGAAGCATGAAGCAATATGATAACAAGAATTCTAAAAAAAGGCAGTAGATAGTCGTCCGTGATGTTGAGGTATTCATCCGAATGTTTTATTCATAATTATAGATAGATTTCGATTTTCAATAATATTTCCGTGACCCAATGTTTCAGAGGTTTCTGCCATCTTTTGGGATCGAATCCAACTGCAGCAAAGCTTTTTTCTTGCTTTCGAGGTCAGTGGCGGTTGAACCATTAGGCCATGTAGGTCTTTTCTTCCTTGCTTGCTTTCGACGCAAGTGGCGGATCAACCATTAGACTGAGTAGGATGTTAATCAAATATGGAATATGCACAGAAATTATATTCGAAGTTATTTTCACTTTTATTAAGACATGAAGGAAAAGATATGTCTGAATATAAATAGAAATTTAACATAATCAATCTTCACTGTTTATGTAAGATTAAGAAAAATACTTCAATTATTTTTTGATAGGAATAGAATGGTGATTGATACAAAAGAGACAGACATCTGAATGTTTAACGTAAAACATTGCTGGACTTTACAGACAAAAACTTACATTTTCAGATTCGATTCACGAAAATTGTCATTGCCTCAACATCGCCTGGAAGATTAAATATTTTTAAAAAGTATACATAGTCCCAGTGATATCATTCTATAAGGAGGGTCGCATTTGTATAATAACGGCAATGGGCCTTAATTTTCTTAAAACAGACCATAATTGATTCTCAACTGCTGATTGCAAACGATCAAAAAGTTGGATTATTGTGGGCAAATGCAAAAGAATATTTCGGCTTTGCAGATCGTTCAAAAACATCGTGGTTGATAGTAATTTTTTAAAATATTTTCGGCAAACACTAGAAAATGCCATTCAGATGTTAACTGTCAACTCACAAGAAATAATGGAAAGGACGTGAAATATTCATTGATAATATCATGTGCGAGGAAACCGTCACTAACACCCCTTTTCTGTCGGTCACTTGGCAGATTAAAGTGGAACCTGTATAATACAACAAAAAACAGAATACACAAGTACACATAATCATTCCTGATTGCATAAATAAAACTAACCATGCCAAGAATAGCACACATGTTGAATAGTATATATATATATATATATATATATATATATATATATATATATACACATATATATATATATATTAATATACATATTATATAAATATTATATATACATATATTATATATATATATACATATATATATATTAATATATACATATATATATATATATATATACATATATATATACATATATATACACACATATATATATATATATATATATATATGTGTGTGTGTGTGTGTGTGTGTGTATATATATATATCTAACATACACAATGAAATAAAACCTCATTTACGAGTGTTCTGATATAAATTTATATATTCAACAACGATTCTATTCATTCATCACAATTCCAGATTAAAAAAGAATTGACTGAGGAACGAACATAATCGCAGTGACTGATGTGACGGAGGTAATGACCTTTGACTAGTGCTCCACTATAATGCAGAATACATGAATTCAGTTAATTGGATGTCTCGTTAATTGATAAATTTAAGATTTTTCGCTTGAAGACAACGGGCGCCTCCAAGTCGGACATTTCGAAATAAATTTTCGAGACGATCGATGTTGTGGCAATGACAATTTTAGTAAATGGAAACTGATAATGTAAGATTTTGTCTAGACAGTCCAACAATGTTTTACGTTAAACGTTCAGATGTCAGTCTCTTTTGTATCGATCACCATTCAATTCCGACCTAAAAATAATTGTATTCTGAATATCGATTATTTCAAAAGTATTCTTCTTAATCTTAAACACACAGAGAAGATTGATTGTGTCAAATTTCTGTATACATTCAGAATCAGAGCAATAACTTTTCCTTCGCGTGCTAATAAAAATGAAGATAATTCTGCTTTATATTTCTGTGCATATTCCATATTAGATTAGCAAACAATAAATTATATTGTTTTTTTAATTCAAATTCAATTTTATTCAAACATTGCTGAAATGTCTTCTATGAAGAACAAATATTTAAATAAAATCGGTGTTCAAATAACATGTAGCTCCTGTAGAGGAAGAATAGCAACATTATGAGCGTAGGTTCACAGACTATGATTAAAAAGTATTTATTACAAACAAAGAATATCTATTTTCGAAATAATCCCCTTTCTTCTTTTCAGTACACTTGATTCAGTGGTTAATATTGATCACATAGATCGAGCGTTGTAAAAAGAAAATATCAGATCAAAATTCTGCGAATAACTACTACTTATCAGGATACATACCTATTGATCCATCCTCGTATTACGAACCATCATTTTAACGAATAGATGGTAAATATTCCAAGTAAAATGGCTGAGAGAGGCCACTTATAAACAGAAGAGCAACCGTCAATAATAAATTTTGTTAATCTGTCTACATCACACACTATCTGTAAATGTTCTTTGCCTCTCCATAAATTGCAATGAAATTTCGTCAAAGTGTGGGCAATAAGGTACGAAAAAAGTTATGACATTTTGGAGGAGATCCATACACAATTATCTCCCCTATGTTTTTAGGTATCTATACGAAAACAAAAATATCTCTAAAATCTACCATGAATTCCTAATATTTTGCAGGCAGGTGGGCAATAGGTCTCGAAAGAAGTGTTTAAATTTGTGAATGGAACCACACACCATTATCACCCCACATTGTAACAATTTGTTCACATGACAGAAAATTCAAAAGTTCTCAATCATTCCAGGCGATATCTCCGAAGGTTCTCAATGGATGTGAATGAAATTTCGTGGAAGGGTGAGTAATAGGCTACGAAAGAAGGGATCAAATTTTAAGCGGATCTATACACAATTCTCTCCTCGACGTCCAAGCTAACTGACCACGCCACAGAACAGCCCCAACAGCTCTTTGTCTGCCGACACGATATCTACGAAAGTTCTAAATGAATTTCAATAACATTGTGTGGAAGGATGAGCAATAGGCCACGGAGATATGTTGGAATTTTGAAGCGGATCCATGTACAATTATTTCCCTTACGTCATAGCTCCCAGTTCACTCAGGTGTTTCATGATATTTGATTGTAAATAGGATAAAATGACTTGCTCTGAGGCATATGATTATTTTGTGAACGTTACTCAGTGCGAAATGTCCTTTCCAATGAGAAAGAATTCTGACCAGAGCACCACAGCGAAAATCTGCCATTATGAAAAATGGCCTTAAAATCTTTCTGCAACTGATTTGTCGACTCAAAAATCCCTACAGAACCTCATTACAACGCCATTACTAGCAAGTTTGGAAAGAAGCATGGACAAGAAAACTTGAACGAAACAGCACTAAAACAGAGCCATAGATCTGTTACCTAAATTTTCGTTTTGTGATGGTTCCAAAGGTTTTAAAAACGGTGATGAATACCTGAAGACAAGAGAATCGTAGAATGAAGTCATTTTAGAGGACGAAACGTCAAGGAATAATTCTGAAGAAAAGCTTTGCATAATAGCACGTGAACTTACAGTGCTGTTTTGTTTTTCTGTTACGCGCAGTTCGGAAACAATATTAATCAATGGATAATCTGTGGGTTTGCTTGCAGATGTAGGTGTGTGCATGCATAAATTCGGGTACATTTATATTCTGTGTATCTATCGTTGGCCTATGTGTTCGTGAGTGCGTAACACTCTTTGTATATATGAGTATGTTTGCATATAAAAGATATGTCGGTGAGTATGTTTGTAGATCTCTATGTGCAAAGGGGTGCTGACAAGTATATTACAAGCATATATAGGTAAATATAGCAGTATATATTCATACTTTTTTCTCGTCATGTAAAACACGTTTGAATAAAATCTGTTAACATACATTTACAGAGGTAAATATTATTAAAATCGATTGGACTGAGATTTACAAAAGTATCATAGACATTACCGATGAATGGGAAACATACGTTAGAAAAAAATATTTCATTATGAATCAAAAACATTCGTTGGCAAATCAGATGTTTTTCACTTCTGAGATTTTGTAGCGTCTGATAATAATGAACACATCACGTCATGACTTTGATATAAATGATTTTTGATAAAAAAAAGAGTTTAGTTTTTCCAAAGCGGACTCAGGTGATGATATCAGGATGAAAGCGTGTTTAATGAAAATAATAAAGGGACAGATGGATTTAAGCTTGGTCTATTTACTTTGTATTTGGTAAGCTACTGAATATAATGAAAAAGAAGAAAATAGCAATACATATGCAGAATCGTATGATGGAGAGAATAGAATTATTATTCTATGAGAGTTCCTTGTCATATTTGTATTGTCATTTTATTTGCTCGATCTTTTAGAAGCGATGCTACAGTACCAAAACTGTATTGAAGAAAAACGTTCATACTAGAATTTAATAACAGTTCTACGGTATCTCGACTGAGTTAGAAAAAAATGTGTGTACCAGAATATGATAAAGTGATGCTGCAGTGCCAAAGCTGCATTGAAGAGAAACGATAAAATGGTGCAGCGGTATCTTAGCGATTTTGGAGACAAAAAAATTTATTCCAGAATTTGATAAACCGGTTTTGCAGTACCTAAGTTTAATTGGAGAAAAACGTGTACACCACAATTTAATAAAGCAGGGCTGCAGTTTTTGATCTGTAATGGAGAAAAAATTGTTCATACCAAAATTTGATGAAGCATTGCTGCAGTACCTAAGATGAATTGAGAAAAACATTCAAACCAGAATTCAAGAGAACGATCCTGCAGTACTTAAACTCATTTGGAGAAAAAGGTGTGTACCAGAATTGAATGAAGCTGTGATGCTGCATGTAAGCTGTGTTGGGAAAAATGTTCACACGACGATTTAGATAAGCGGTACTGTAGTACCAAAGTTGGGTTTGAGAAGAACGTGTTTACTAAAATTCGATAAAACGGTGCTGCAGTACTCGGGCTGAATTGGAGAAAAACGTTTATACCAGAATTCAATAAAAAAGGGCTGCAGTACCTAAGCTGTATTGGGGGAAAGTATTCATATCAAAATTCAATAAAGTGGTGTTGCAGTACTTTGGCTGTATTCGAAAAGTATGTTATACCGGAATTCAATTAAAAAGGGCTGCAGTACCTTGGCTGTATTGAGAAAGTATGTTTGTACCAGAATTCAATAAAGTGGTATTGCAGTACATTGGCTGTATTGAGAAAGTATGTTTATACCTGAATTCAATAAAGTACCTTGGCTGTATTGGGAAGAAACGTTTATAAGCAATGAGGCGGTGCTGCGGGAACTTAGCTGTATTAGAGAAAAATACGTATACTAGAATACTATCATAGAATAAT